>APFE030451678.1:190846-243286 GCA_000404065.3 Pinus taeda | reverse complement strand
ATATACTCTCAAGATTAGCTCTTGGATACATCATTAATATCTTCTTAAATCTATTGACGTATCCCCTGATGATGGACTCATTTGGTAGTCTGAAATGTTGGGTTCATAAAGCTCTATAACAGGTCATTCCTTCATTATCAAAAACTTATTTCTTTGTCAATATTTTTGTATTGAGGCATCCTTGTCTTTTTTCTTTTTTCAGAAGAAATATAACATAACCTTTTTTCTATCAAAAAAATGCATCAATAAATTTCTATTGAAAATACTTTTTTGGAAAGATAAATTTTAAAGAAACATTTTTAAGGTTTTGTAGAAGTCCCCACCTATAATATAATCCTCATGGGAGGGTAATCAATGTATAGAGGATATGCACTAGCACCAACACTTTTTTTTTCTTTTTTTTTCTTTTTTTTTCTTTTTTTTTTTTTTTCCGGAGAAAAAAGACATAACTTTTTATTAAGGGGATAAAAAGTTACATTTTCCAGTTTTCAACACGAACCACCAGAGGGTGGATCCACAGGCTGTATGACTCTTCCCAAAACACATAACTGGGAAAGCAAGTATGAGAGGGACCCGAAGTCTACCTCCGAGAAAAACATAAAAACATAAAAAAAAGGACCGTAGTCAGAGGAGCTAATCTGCCACTGTTATCAACTGTTCTTCCGATCCTCAACACAAGATCCCCGAATATACATCTATATAACCCATTATAAGATAAAAAAACACAGTGGCCTCCTTTGGAGAAGGAAAACAGCCACGGAGAATACTATTGTCATATTACATATATGAATGTACCCGAAAAAAGTGGACAATAAACGGAGCTACAGCATCCCGAGAGTAGACAAAAAATCGTTGGCCATCTGATAAAAACAAAGGATCTTCGGGTTGTATGAAAAACATAAAACTAAAAACGCTGTAGCTGAAGACGAAAAGAAGGAGACTTCAAAAAGGCAGAGCGAAAGGAGGCAGCATTGAAGTAATACTCTGCCCCTGATGTGATTCTTCTATAGACCAATTCCCCATAGCTTGCTGTAGGCAAGATTTAGAAAGCTGGTCTGCAGTTGTATTATGTTCCCTGAAAATATGGCAGATAGAGACACAGTTAAAATGAGATTTTAGAGATGTAATATCATCAAGGAGAGTCTTCAAAATCTGATTTTGACACATTGAATTGCCATTGACCCATTTAACAACATTCATGGAGTCTCCGAAGATTTGTATAGTCAGAATGTTCTTTTTTAATGCCCAGCACATGAGAAGACGGAGAGCAACCATTTCAACGTAGTTATTTGTTCCTTGACCCAGACCCACAGAAGCTTTGAAAAAATGATCTTGGTTTATGTATATACATATTCCAGCACCTGCTTTGTTTTCTTGAGATGCCCCGTCGAAAAAAGCCCAAGGGATACCCATCTTGATATCTGGGGGATTGTTCCTGTTTTGAACCTTTTTTGGTTCAGGTGGAGGAATAGAAGAGTAAATAGCAACACAGTTTGATGCAATAGATGAAATGGATATAACCTAGTCTTGAAAGATACTTTTGTTTCTAGCAAGCCAAATACCCCAGAAGAAAATGGCAGGAAGGTTTCTGAGGTTTCCATCAGGATGATTGTTCCACCAGTTTTTCCAGGCATCTTCAATAGGAGCAACCCCCCATTGTACTTTTTGTTTTAGCAGATCTGTAATCTCCCCCCATAATTGTAAGGAAAAAGTGCAAGATGTGAAAAGATGGTTTATGGATTCCTCATTTTCCTTACAAAGAGGACATCTCCCTGGCCCAATAAAGAATCTGGACTGAAGAATGTCCCATGTTGGGATCTTCCTTCGTAATATACACCATAAAAAGATCCGGGCTTTCATAGGACATTTGAGTTTCCATAAATTTTTAGACCACCAATCCGGGACAGACCAGCCTTTCTTCTCCATGAGGAAAGAGTAGCCCTCTTTTGGTGTATATCCTCCTGATTTCCCATGCGCCCATATCAGATTGTCTTGATCGTTATTTATTCTAACATGTGAGCGATGGAGTTCATTGATGTACGTAGACCATTCATGGTGCCATCTGATGTTAAGACCCAGATCCTCTGCACTTTTCCATGCCTGTCCCCAGATGTTTGATTGGCCCACTTTCTCCACTTGGTTAAGGGTGAAAATGCCTCTACTTTCCAAATGTCGCAGGAGGCCAGGGGAGAGGGAAAAAGATTCATTGCATCCAACCCATGGGTCCCTACCAATTTGTACATTTTTCCCATCACCCACTTTCCAAGCCAGACCTTGTTCAATTACTGAGAAACCTTCAATAGTAGCCTTCCAAATGACAGAGGACTGTTTCGACTTCTTCTCCTGACTTCTGATCCAGTCTTCTAGGGGCGTAGGATCAATGTATTTTCTTCTTATTACCCGGGTCCAAAGGTTTTCCATTGTGATGAGCCTCCATCCAGATTTGGCAGCCAGAGACAGGCTGAACTCTGGGAGTCTCTTTACACCCCATCCGCCCCAATCCTTCAGCCTTGCAATCTTGTCCCATGCCACCCAGGGGAGGACTGATTTTTCATTTGAGCCTGACCATAAAAATCTACAGCATATTCTTCTAATCTTCTCCATAATTCCTTTAGGAATCCAAGTGAGGGCGGCCCAATACACAGGAATGGCCATCAACACAGATTTTAGAAGGGTCAATCTCCCAGCTCTCGAAAGCCATCTGAAACTCCAGTGGGAAATTCTTGCTTCGATCTTTGCTATGAGCCAGCCCCAGTCCTCTTTTTTGTATGTATCTGGTTTTAACCAGAACCCCAGATATTTGAAAGGCGAGGCCAACGGCTGTAGCTGGAAAGGGAAAAGATTAGTCATTGAATTTCATTCTCTTCTGTTAAACCCTGCAACACACACTTGTGATTTTCCATAGTTTAACTGCATTCCTGTAGCTTTCATAAATAGATCAATGATATTTTTATATTCCTTTAGTTCTTCATGGGATCCATTTGAAAAAATCAAAATATCGTCAACAAAAAGCAGATGGGTGATATCGAGATTTATTGCCACCTCAATACCTTTAATCTTATTAGTTCTCCTGGCATTGTGAATCAGTCTACTGAGCCCTTCTGCCACAAGCAAGAAAAGAAGGGGAGATAATGGGCATCCTTGTCTGAGGCCCCTTTGACTTTTAAAGAAAGGTGATGCCGCTCCATTTATCAGTACTGCAAAACTGACATTTGATATACATCCCATGATCCAGCTTATTAAAGAAAGCACCAACACTTATAAGCATTGGCCTAAAAAGATTGGTAGTATTTGTTATACAGGAAAATCACCTCCTCATCATCTTAGAGGAGAAAGGCAAGATGACAGAAATATTGACCAAGTTCATAGGCCTATTTTCCAAGCTAATGCTCTCCAGGAACTAGCAAGGTGCTTTGTAAAGATTCCTAGCCATGAAACATGTGTATTAGTCCCTAGGGTAACTCTCTCTGTTTCCTTAAGGGATGTGTTAGTCCCTAGGGTAACTCTCTCTATTGCCTTAGGGGGTGTGTTAGTCAACTTTAGCGAGTTTCTGGAGGTCAAAGGAGAGAGTTGACTGAATAATATCCCTATATTCACTCGTATGTGAGCACATAAAGTAGGGGAACATCCAGATTCAACCTATTTGAGGAAATATTATTCCTAACTGAGTCTAACAAATAGGGAAAGAGAAATAAAGAATGGAAACATAGCAGCTTTTTCCCAAAAGAACTCATGAAAGAATTGGCAAGGATTATCATTTCATGGTATATATTTGAGGCTTGGGCCATTGTGAAAGAGGTCGAAAGTATTGAAAGGATTGCTTATTGATTGTTGAAGCTTTGTATTAGACATTGGCTCATCAAGAGGTTAAGAAGAGAGAAAGAGAGAGAGGAGCTGGAGGAGCAAGGGAAGCATGATGCAACTGATGGTTGTAATCACTCTTTCCTATCATTAATATAGACCTACAATTGTTTTCTCCACTCCATGGCATTGGTATTGTGATTTATTTACCTGTTAATGCAACGTTATTGAATATGAGTAGCCTAGATATGTGTAATTAGATATCCCTATGTATTCTTGTATTGATTGTCAAAGTTATATGTTGTGATGTTATGCCTCGTCTTGTCTATGTGCAAGTATTGATCTAGGAGCTAGCTAGGGGGTCTTCTGCTCTTCCACTTTGAGTTCTCCAACAACACCACACCAAGATCTGAGGTAACAATCTTCCTTCTTACTTTGATTATAATTTCACTAATACATATATGTGTATGTATCGTTGGGCTAGTTGCAGCTAATATGATTGTCTACTAAGGATCACGGGAAGATCTTTGAGGGTATCTCCACCACAATCACCCATGCATTAATCCCTATAGCAAAATTGGCGACTCCACTCGGGACTACACCCTTCTCAGCCTTTGATCTGATCCCAACAACCTTGTTTCAGAGCCTTTTCCACACTAACGCACACCAGCACTGAAACCGGTGCTTTATAAATCATTATGTCCTTCCAAACAAAGTGTTAGTGTAGCCACTAACTCTCTCTGTCCTTTGCTTAAGTGTGTTAGCTAGCCAAGTATTAATAAATAGCCAGTTATGTAAACTCATGGGTTGGGAAATTTACTTATATGCTGGTCAAGGATATTTATTTGTGTATGTTGTTTGGTTGTCTATCTCTTGAATAAATTTTTCCTTTTAGGAAAATAGCTTTACTGCTTAAGTTTTTGATAGAAAAAAAATATAATTTTTTTTCATTTTTTCTGCTTAGTTGGTTAGATCTTGCATTTATTTGGTTTTAAAAGTTGCTAGAGAGCATTGTATTTCTATTAGTTGTGCTTTTTTTTTTACTGTATTGGATGCATGGTATATATTGATGTATAAATTACCCTTTCCTTGTAGAAGAAACTCATTCATTGAAGTGAAATTTAAAGCATTTTTCTACATGGTTTGTGTCAGAGTCCCACATAACTCCATATGTCAACACTCCCACCAAAGACACTAACAAAGTACATTTAAAATTTACATCGTAATAAAATCAATAAGCAATTTTTTTATGAGTAAACACATATTAGTCTAGGCTAGGTTCTTGGGTTAGGTAGTTGTGAGTTAATTTCCCAAGATCATACATCAAGACTAGTGTCATTAACGAGGGAAATCCTTCTGCACTCATACTATCCCAAACCACTCAAGTCAACGTGGAGCTAAATGCGAGACTTGGACTGTAAATGAAGTTAGTCCACCTTTGATTACATCTCCTTTAGGTATTTTGTGTATCAGGGAACCCTTCAAGGATATCAGTGCTAACTCTGGGACTCAGGTATCTTACCCACACAATGTATTGTCTACGACCATGTCCTCCCCAATAGTGTCTGTGATTTGAGTTAATCATAGTGGCCATACCTTTCAGGTATGAACACAAGGTGACTAGGGCAGGGTGCCCTAGTACCTAAATAGACAAACCTACTCTATCTTCGGTTTTTGGGAGGGTGCTCATCTTCATGAGAGTACTTGACCCCTTAATTTCAGGTTCAGGTGAAGCTCAAGAGAAATCGTAACTGTACATTTGGCCAACTCTCCCTTTTATCCACTATGATACTAAGTTTCATCTCCAGCAAATGTGATTATCAGACATGGTCATACCCTCTACTTGATGATTGACTTATTTAGAGTATTTTGTATTTTTTAGGTGTCAATTTGTTATCACTAAGACTATAATAAATATCACTGTAAAGTATTTCGATAAAATATATCGATCACCGTGGCTACATACAACCCTTTGTCGTCAATATAAACGGATAGAAGGTCTTCCTCCACTAACTGTGGAGGATACGTCGAGCCACGATGAGCCAGATTACCCATCTTCAAGTAATCAATCTCCATGATCTAACATTGAATCAATCTATACATCCCACGACTAGAGTCTACTGAAGATCTCTTTACTGAAGTTTTCACCCCCCCTTATAATCCTCTAATCAAGAATTGACTAGGACCACAATTGATTCAAGTTTCACTTGTACCTCCTATGTCTTCCACTATACCTATACCCACCATCCCATCGACAACTAACAGGTCATAGGATTTTTTGGACACTTTTGGTCCACCCTCACTTCCCCATTCAACATCTAGTACCACACTACTAATTGAAAACCCTATTATCCCAATTGTTCCAGGTCTGTGCACCATAGTTACACCCAACACGAGTAGAACCCAGTACATACCAGTTTCTACCCCTTTTGTGTCCACTTCTGGACCTTCGGCAAGTGCTCCATATAGCACAGTTAGCACAGGTCCCTTTAGCAGCCCTGTTGGTTGGAATCCTTTGTTTAGTTCCAACCCCCAAGTTCAAATGCCTGGGGGCACCATTCCCAATATGCACATACTAGCCGGGAACATTATAGTTCCCTCTCCGTTAACAAGAAAAATGAGACAATCATTGATCTACATGAATACTCCATATGTCAATCAAGGGCCAATGATTAACTACATGGTTGGGGAGATCCCTTAACCTGGTCTCGCTCAATCCATATGGGCACCCCATTCTCAACCTAAAATGATTCGAGGGGGCACTTATTATCTTGGGGGAACTTATATCACCCAGCCTAACAACCCCTATGGACAACCACAATATAAAACATTTCCTAAGGAAATTATTATTCCGCAAATCATGTGTATAATGTTGGGAAGAATATGATGGGAGTACCGGAAGGACCCTCAAGTCATTTGTCATCACCTTGGTCTGAATCGAGGGCATCAAATACTTTTCCTTTCTTAGCAACACTTGACATCCCCAATTTGAGAAAACTCACCAATGACCCCATCTTTCACAACTTACTTTGGCCTCCAATCTCGCACAAAATTCCAACCAACATCCTGAAGTTCAAAGGGAAGCAAGGGGACGATCTGGGTACACACATCACCACAGATCATTTATGGTGCATCTCTAACTCCATGGGGGATGATAGTATCTGGCTTTGGCTCTTCCCCTGCACCCTTACCGACAATGCAGCCAAGTGGTATATTGAGTTACCACACAATTAGCTAATAACTTTGGTGCTTTAGCGATGGAATTTTTAAAGCACTTTCAGCTACCCATCCACTATGAAACTAGGACGGAACTCCTTACTACTTTATGCGAAAACACTGCCACTCACATCTCCAATCACATCCATGAATGGAGGCCTAGGCAGAGGCTAGTCAAAATTCACCTCTTGGATTATCTGTTAGAGGATTGGTTCTGCAAATATCATCTCCCCCAATTTTCTAAGGATGTTTACCTAGGTGGTGCGGTCACTAAAGACTAATCCATTCATTGCGCTTAGTACTTAGACTTGATTTATTCATAGTTTGGCACATTATATGATGTAATTCCCAATGCCCCCAAAACTTCCAATGCTCCCGCTACTCAGCAACCTGGCACGAATGCTGATGGTATTATTGGTGCTACCTCCAAGGCTACTGTAAAACAACTTAGCAAACACATTGCCTAATTATCTGTTTACCCTGTTACCCAATCAACTACTCTTCCTACCATTGTGATAAACTTTGTTCAGTCTATGTAGAAACCTGACAGTAAGAATAAGAAGAATAATAAAAAAACCACTCCTTCTAAAGAGTAGCCAGTCAAGCAGTCCAACCCAAAGGAGAAAGTTGTTACGCCACCTAATAGTGGAAAGGATAAAGCTATCAAGTTCCCTTGCAATATCTGTGCAAAAGACCATATGACACATCATTGTTTATCCCTCCAAGATGCACAAATCTCCTTGCTCAAAAGGACACTGGTTGGACCCCCACGGTCCTAAAAAACTGTTTCCCTACTCAGTAGCAGCAACATCTTATTGTGAACGATCCTCAAACCCCGCAACGGAGAAGTTACGTTTCACATCATCCTTTAGTTGGTGAAGTACCATCCATTGTTTACACCTTCAAAATGGTTGATCTTCAAACGAGAGCCAAAACGTATTGAGCTTAAGTCGCTAATGCCGAGGAAGCTTCCTCGAGTCAAAACCCACCACCACCCAACAATCTTCATATCAAACAGTCGGTTGTGGATCTTTTCATTTTCCCTCCAAAAGGGGCACTTTGTCGCACAACACACAATACATCTGCATGTGTTACCCAAAATTATAGTATTGTACAAGATTTGGTGCAAGAACTATCAGCTATGTCAGCGCTTAAAGTATGGAAAACTTGTCTAGCACAGAGGAAATATCTACTTTCAGCTATTGGTGGGGTTGACCCTCAAGATTCCATGTTAGGCATATTCAACATGGAAAAATGTAAACCTACCTTTTCACACTAGCTTTCATTTCAGGTGCAAAATTTTTCGAAAGGACAAGGGATACATAGAATTGTCACTAACAAAGGCACTTCGACCTGCATCATGTCGGCTTCATGTAGGCTCACCTTGGGTTCTCCAACCCCCTCACCATCGTTGAACTCTATTAAAGCTTTCAATGACCACACTTTCATCCCAAAAGTTTACCTTGCCAGCTACCCCATCACTCTGAGTGGGAAAATGGTAAGGGTGGACATTGAAGTCGTGGATCGAAAACTCGACTATAACTTGTTGTTGGGTCACAGCTGGACTTATGCATGACTATCATTATGTCTACTTTCTTTCATATCATCCTATTTCCATTGGATGGAAGGATAGTCATAGTGGACCAATTTTCCTTCTACACCCTAGATTACTCCTCGTTACCTAGCAGCTTAGTACCTTTAGTAGGTGATATACCTAACTCTTATGTCAATACCTATACCAGTATTTTGAAGGTATTGACGATGTTGGAACTGCCAACATGTCAAGGGGATCTCCCCTGCAAGAAGTCCCAATTAGACCTCAGACCATTTGGTGTAGGATTCCTAGCAGTGGGTCGTAAGGTAATGCCTTAACCACTATGTCGCACAAAGGAAAGTAAGATAACTCTGTCAGTAGCAAGGATGTGACTAACGCAGTGAGTCAAGGAATGATTATGAGAGGTTATAACACTTCAAAGGGGGAGGAAGGTGAAGGTGAGTTCCAAGTTGAAATGGATCAGTCCCAACTCGGCTAGGAACACACAACACAAAGGACATGCACAGCTTCCGGCAGAGCAATCAACAAGGATGTGACAGACCCAATGTACAAGGTAAGATAATACGAACGGTCTGGTGTCTGGCAGAGCAGTCGACACAGACGGCGACAACATTAAGAACATATGCAACATATTAACATCAAGATTCATATAATTGCATGTGAATCAGTTCATACACAAGTACGTAAGTTAGACAACATATATCATTAAGGAAACTGGAGCAACCAACTACAATAACAACATATGCATGAATATGTGCTAGTTTTTCTTATATACAGAAGTGTAAGTCACAATCATACAATACACCATGTAAACCTTCTAGCCCTATCAGTAGAACGCTACAACCAGATCCACCTGCTCCTCCAACGAGATTTACTATCTCCATTCAGTGGAGAAGCCAAGGCGTGTTACAATACTATCCAAAACTTCTTCAAGATAGTCTTAGTAGAAGCTTGGCTAACCAAAAGCCTATATAATGAGTTATGAGGGACTATTTATAGTAAAGGGTGGGATGACCCTTGACATTCCCCTTTGTGGTAGTTCAACTACCCTCATGACTCTTCACCTACTCTATTACTGTTACATCCAACTGTTGACACTTGACATGACTCAACATTACAATGCACATGTACTCATGTGAGACAACATGGCTTAAGTAAGCCTTGAAAGACATCACTAACACTCAGTCCACTGTGATGAGACCAACTCTTTGACACACTTCTGATGGTGAAGGTGGTGATCTGATGCCAAGCTTGGTCATCCATGATGATGTGCATGCACTTCATGGTGACATCTTGCTGAAGTGAACTCTTGCCTCCTTTGCAACCAATGCATTGATTATGCCCCTTCATCCAAATCATCTGCCAACATGCACATGGTCTTCTTGGGTATGGTTGAAATGACAACACATTGATGCATAATGTCTGTGTTGATCTTCAAGTGTGTGCTGGTGGTCATGTGCCTCAACTTTCCGAAGTACATGTTCAACCCCAATTGGACTTGCTTCTGTGTCCGCCTTGGTGAGTGTGTTGAATGAGTTGGATTGCATGCATGAGCTCAATGACATGCATATTGTTGGATCCCTTGCATGCGATCAACAACATTTCTCACCATTTTTGCTCTATGTCAGCTGATAGGGTGGATCATTAACTCGTACTGGCACAGTTTCATCCACGAGTGTATGTTGCACCCAGTCCTGTTCTTGTTCCTACTGCAACTCATTGAATTGTCTAAGTAGCTTCATGTTCTTCTTGAGTCTTTGCTTCAACACATGCAACTCCTTCTTTGTTCCATATTTTGCCTTTGCGCAATGTTCATGTCACGCTGTCACTTCATAGCCTGTGTCTCCAAAGTTACTTTCATTATCAGTGGATCTACTTGATCTTTCAACTTTTCTCTGCCTCTATGTTGTCAACAACCTTCCTCTTGCATTCGATGTGTTCGCTGCATTCACTGCATTCAGTATGCTACCTTCAACTGTTGTTCATGATGCTGCTCATTGTGATGTTGTTGCTTAATGTCCTTGTCCATGAACAACTTGATGTCTTTGTGAGTAGGTAAGCTAATGGGCACTTGATCGACTACATCCCCAAGCATGCTCTTAACAGTGTCTTTGTCTCTTCTCTCTTGGAAACCATTATAATTGTATTGTTGAGAGGCAGATAAACACCTGTGATACCTAGAGACATGGAAACCCTCATAGCAAGCAATCTGTCAGTCGAAAACCAAAATAAACATGAGAACTGACTTACAACATACCTAGGTGAACGATCATGAATCTTGTGCAATTTCGGCCAAGAGATTGGGGAACTGATTTCCAAGACTGTACAAGGCACAATTTGGGTTGTTGGGAGACTATCTGACTGTTGGAACTACAAAATACGCAATCGAATTGGGTAGTTGGCTGTTGGGATTGTAGGATACGTGATTCCAGCTGGGAAAGACTGGTGGCCCAAGGACATATTTGTGCAAATTTTTGGGCCAAGCAGCCACAAACCTCCAAAAATTTGGAATTTAGTCCAAGAGGCCAGTGTTGGGCTAGAATGCACAAATATGGAGGGGAAGGTGGGCCTTCCTTATCCATATTTTGCAATGTACCCTGGGTGAAGGCAAAGACTAGGCCCAAGTTGGCCTGACTTGCTGACAGGAAACTAAAAGCAAGTAATTTGATGAAATGCATGCTGACACCAAGTGATAGAAGAAGTGATAAACATTGCTTGCAAAACATGAATGGAAGATTGAGCAAACAAATGAACATGCATGTGGGTGAATTCGTTCGCTGTTTGGGCGAACGTATGTGAAAAACAGTTTCATGCATGCGACAGCAATGAGATAGCAATGAAAATTGAAACAGAGCTAGGAAAAGCTAGAATTCATGTAAACGAAAATAGTCTTTAAAGAAATCAAGCAAAAAATACTCACACAAGAAAATACACAAAAAATGACAGAAATGTTGAAAACGATAAGTTGAGGCCACTTACCCATGAATAACTAAGCCAGATGTGTCAAAGAGTCTTGGATGTGCTATGGGATATCAGAGCTCCAAGGTTGATGTAAATTAATGAGCTCTAATGTGTCGAATAGATAAGTTTGGTCTCAAGGCACGCATGCCACAAATCTAGGAAAAAGAAACACTTGGAGGGAAAATTCTAAAAAAACTTTGCATGTAACCTTCGGCTGCTAAAAATATCTCCCTGAATCATGGTATGCATTTTGCATGTTGTCTCTCGCTATTTTGGGAAGATCAAGTCATTTATGCATGCATGTCAATTTTCCTCGGTCCCGAGTGGAATTAGTCAACTAGACTATCCATGCATGCCAATGCTCAACTACTTGGGGATGATGCTCATTCCTAACTGTAATTTGGGCTAGTTGCCCAAGGGGATTGCATAATTTTTGTGCCTAACAGCTGATTTCCACCCAAATTTGTGCAAATCCTGGGCTGAAATGCCTATTGATGGGAAAAATTGTGTAATTCCTACTAGTAGGGTTGGCTAGCAGGATTGCACAATCCTGGAGCCCAACAGGGTATTAAAGGGAATTGCACAATTTGTGGAGGGAAAGGTTGGTTGCCCTCAAGAAATGTGCAAATTTCACTTGGAAGCCACTCAGTGTGCAGTTGGACCAAGTCTAGGTGAGCAGATCATGAAAGGAAAAGATCAAACCATGATTGACAAGCTGCCTTTGAGAAAGAAAGACATTGAAGCTTGAGGACATGATGAAGCAAGGCAAGTTGCTATGAAGGTTGGTAAGGAGGCTCCAAAATAGGCTAAGGAAAAATTTTGGAGGCTGGTTGTAGCCACTACAACACTTGGCGACACACTAGTAGAACTCCAGCTCTCCGAATGGACCTTGTTTGTGAAAAGCAAGTCTAACACCTCTGGAAGTATTGTTTAGTTCTTAACTCATCTTCGTTTCACAATAACTTGATTGTAAGATGTAGGATCTTCCAGACTCTTGGTCGATTGACACACATTCCAAGCCAAGGAAACACATTTGTTTCAATTGGGGTTGAGGGGTATATAGGTGCATAAGCAATATAGTCATCAGAGTCTCAGTTTCATCTCTGGTGTTTCTCCACTGCCAGCAGGCCTGGACAGTACCACAGTGGAGTCACATAGGAACACAAGCATGGCTCCACTACCAACGAGCCTGGTCAGTACCCCAACAGAGTTACTTTCATCACCTCCATGCATAGGAAGCCTTTCTCATCTTTCTCTTTATTCATTTTTCATTTTAATTTTTTTGACTTTTCATTTTTTTTTCATTTTTCGTTTTCAGTGTGCATAACACTTATTCATTTTAGAAGTGGAAGAGGAATTCTGACTTATTGAGAGAAAAAAAGGTTGTTCCAGTAGAGAGGTAGTTTATTATATCTATGACATACCTATTAAGTTTTTCCCCGTCACCTTACTCTACTTGACTGAGCTGACAAGGGTTAACCCAAAACAATCGACTAGAGAAGGTGACACTAGTTAGTGCGCAAGCGTTGTGTTTACAACAAGGTTCACTTCGAAGAGTACGTATTTTCCTTTGACCTATCATGGACTAAGAGTAACAAGTTCATCATAGAGAGGCAAGATGATAGATAACCAAGTAGCGATAGTTGTACAAACCCTCTTGTACTTTACCCATCTCGTTTCATGAGTCACACATGGTTTCATGAAAACTAACCTATGAACGAACGAAATAAAAAACAAAGAAAAGCAAGAACAGAAGTAAAATTGAAAGAAAAACACATAAGAAAATAGGAAAGCACACAAACAAGAAATAAAAGCATGAAAGAAAACAAGCATGCAAGCAAACAATTGAAACCAAACACTACTCCTACTCCTACACTAACGTTGCATGGGCATGATCATGTGAAGTGATACTTCCAATGCAACAACCGGTGCATTAGTAAACCCATGTGGGTGAAAGTTTGGTTTGCGAGTAACCCAGTTGTGTGGACCAAGATACAAGAAATATACAACAATGAAGACAACCATACTTCATGTTTCAAAGTGCCCACAGGACATAAGTGAGTGCATGTGCATGATGGACAATCTGTGGACTTATCATGGTGCTATGTGACACTACATGCAACTTTGAAGCAAAAGCACACTCTTGAATGAGACATGCAAGCAATGAAAGAAACAAAGATAACTTGTGCGCGCATGAGTGCTTGCAATATAAGACTCCTCGAATGTATGAGTAATGGGATCGTGCAATTCAAGTGGAGGAAGTGTGATCTATGTGTGAGATGGATCTTCAATGCATACAGATGAGTGATGAAAATCCTTGGGTGATTGAACTATTTCATGATCGGAAGTGAGAATAACCCCAAGAGAGCGAGGACCTGACATAACCATCAGCTCAGGCTGAAGTGCCTCGACATTCTTGAGTGTCTTAACTTCATCATCAAGTAGATCTTCATAAACCAGTGGCTTCGAAAAATCAACTGTGATAGATTCATGATCATCATAAAAAATGGAAGCAAATGGATCATGACCGCCATGATCAAAAAAATCAATGAATTCTTCAACATCCTCATGATCAAATGAATCAAATAGAGGGGTAGATGAAAAGTGAATGAACATATCCTCTGTGTTTCTGGAAAAGACAGATGAAGGATCAAGTGGAGCTTCAATGAATAACGTATCCTCTCTATTGTCAAATTATATACTAGCATCCAGTGAGTCCTGCGAGTGATAAAAAATGGGTGCATCTGCAGATGAAGACACACATATAAAATCATGGATGGCAGGTTCACCAAAGAATCTAGGAAGGAATGGAGGGGGATCGGACAAAAGGGAGTCATCCTTCACCGAGTGTTGATGTTCAAGCTCCCACTCGTACTATTCATGAACAATAGTGCATGTTGGTTGTACAAAACCAACTCTATCATTGGGCTTTTCCTCATTCACAACAAGTGAAGAGTCCGGAATGGATAAACACAAGACAACACCATACGAAGGAACACCTAGGTGCAAAGATGGAGGTTAAAGAAAAGAATGCATATGGGAACTCGAAGGACTAACAACTGTTACACAGGAAAATGACCTCCTCATCAACTTAGAGGATAAAGACATGATGACTGAAGGACTGACCAAGTTCACAGGCCCAGTGTCAACCTAACATTGTCTAGACACTATCAACCTACTTTATAAAGCTTCTTAGTAAGCCTAAGGGTGTGTTAGTACCTAAGGTAACTCTACTTGTTACCTCGGTAGAGCGTTAGTGACCCTACATCAGTTTTTATGGGTCAAAGGAGTGAATTGACTGAGAAAATATTCCTAGATTCTCACTTATGTCAGCTCATAAAAGCAGGGAAACATCAGAACTTGACCTGTTTGGGGGAATTACTAATTCCTAATGGAGTATGCAAATGGGAAAGAGAAAAAAGGCATAGAAACATAACTGCTTTTTCCTAATGGAACACATGAAGGACTTGGCAACCCTAACCTCACATGATATATATGCAAGACTAGGGCCATTGTCAAAGGGGTCGAACCATTTGAAAGGATTTCCTATTTGACTATCGAGCAGAGTCTCAGACTAAGGCATCAGAAGAGGTTAAGAAGGGAGAGAGAGAGAGAGGATTTGCAGGGGTAAGGGAAGGTTGATGAAATTGATGGTTGTAATCACTCTTTCTACATCAATATAGAATTGTAGTTTTATTGTCGACTCTGAGATGTTGATAGTATGACTTGTTTGTATGTTTATTCAATATCATTAGCATGCATGGCTTAGTTATATGCAACTAGATATCTTTAAATGTTTTTGCATTGTTTATCAAGGTTTTATGTTATGATATTATGCTTGGATTTTCTATGTGTAGGTTTTGATCTGGAGTCAACTCAGGGGTCTTCCACCTAGTTGCATTGCGCTCTCCAGCAACACCACACTAAGACTTGAGGTAATAATTCCTTCTCATTTTGATATTAGTTTGTTAGACACAAATATGCATGTATCTTTGTGACAGTTGTGGGTAATCTGATTATCTGCCAAGGATCCTGGGAAGATCCTTGAGGATTCCTACATCACCAAAACATCTGTGCATTAATACCTATAGCAGAATTGGTGACTCCACTGGGGACTACATTTAGTTCCCCGTTTTTCCCAAAAAATTCCTAGATCTCTCTTTCTTCCAGGCTTTCCTGTACTTCTTCATTCCCTTTCTGACCACTCAAGACCATACAACACCCTTCTCTAAGTTCTCATCCCTAAATATGACCCCCACAGAACATTTTTTGAGTATTTTTCTTCACTAACACAACTTACTAGTGAAAGCAGTTCTTTATAAAGCACTGTGCCCTGACAAACTGAGTGTTAGTGTTGAAACTATCTCTCTATAACCTCTAGTACAGAGTGTTAGTAAGCCATTTCTTGATAAACAGATTACCCTGTGACCTCATGGGTTGGGAAATCTGCTTGTAGACTAGTCAGGGATCTACAGCTACACTATTTTAACTGATCTGTGTCCTGAACAATTTTTTTTAAGAAAATAGCTTTACTTCTTAAACTTTTTGTTTTCATTAAAGAAAAAATACAAATTTTTTATTGTTTTCTGCTTAGCTGGTTAGATATGCATTATTTGGTTTCAATAGTTGTTAGTTAGAATTGAGTTTCTGTTGGTTATGCTAGTGTTTTATTGAATAGGATGCATGGTATAAATATTGATGTATGAATGACTTTCCCTTTGTAGAAGCAACTTATTCATCTAAAGTGAAAATTTACAAGCATTGTTTTTGCATGATTTGAGTCAGAGTCCCATATAATTTCATACATCAACACCCCTACCAAAGACTCTAACAAAGTACATTTAAAATATACCTAATAAAATAAATCAACAACTCTTTTTAGATTAAAAACACATTAGTTTAGGCTAGGATGTTGGGATAGGTAGTGTGAGTTAACTGCCCAAGATCATACACTAAAACTAGTGTCATTAAAGAGATAAAACCTTTTGCACTCAAACTATCTGGGACCACTACAATAAAAGTGGAGCTAAATATGAGACAGTATCAGACTGTAAGTGAAGGTAACGCACCTTTGCTTACATCTCCTTTGGGTATTATTTGTATCGGGGATCCCTTCGGGGATATCAGAGATGAGTTAGGGACTCAGGTATCCTGCTCACACAGTGTACTATCTGCGACAATGTCCTCCCCGGTAGTGCCTGTGATTTGACGTATCCTTAGTGGACATAATTTTAGGGACAAGCACAAGGTGACTAGGGTAGGCTACCCTCGTACCTAACACAAGTGAACCTACTATGTCTTCAGTTTTTGGGAGGGTGCTCATCTTCACGAGAGTACTTGGCCCCTTCATCTAAGGTTCGGGTGAAGCTCAAGAGTAATCATAACTATACATTTGGAAAAATCTCTCTGTTATTCATTGTGATACTAGGTTTCATCTCTAGTGATCGGTGCTTATTAGATAGGGTCATTTCCCTCTGCTTGTTGATTGATTTACTTAGTGTATTTTTTATTTTTTAAGTTCCGGAGTGTTATCATTAAGACTTTAATAAACATCACTGTAAAATTTATTGATAAAAATTATCGGCCACCATGGCTACATTTGGCCCTCGTTGTCAATCTAGACGATTGTTAGGACTTCCCCCACTCACTATGGAGGACCTGCCAAGCTCCAATGAGATAGATTCTCTGTCTTCGAGAAATCAGTCTCTGAGACCTAACACATAACCAGTTCAGACATCCCACAAATCAAGCTTACTGGAGGATTTCTTCCTCCATACAATCCTCTAATCACAAATCCGTTATGACCATTCTTGGTTCCTGTTGCATTTGTACCTCCTTTGTCTTCTGTTGGAACATTTGCACCCATCCCATCGATGACTAATGGGTCATGGGATTTTTTGGACACTTTTGGTACACCACAACCTCTCTAGTCGACAGTCAGTACAACACCTCTAATGGCAAACCCCGCTATCCCATCTGTCCCAGGTTCAAACCTTATCGTGACACCCACCACAAATGGAACCTAGTACATTTTGGGTTCTTCCCCTTTTGTGTCAGCCCCTATACCTTCGACAAGTGCTACATATAACACTCCTTATAACACTCAATGTATCATGGTTAGCACAGGTCCCTTCAACCAACAATATGGTTGGAATCTATTGTATAGTTCTAACCCCCAGATTTAGGTATCTAGGGGTGCAATTCCCAATATGCATATATCGACTAGGAGCATAACAGTTCCGCCTCCATTTTCAAGTCTACATGGTCAGTCATTGATTGACATGAACCCTCCCTATGTCAGTCAAGGACCTATAGTTAGTTATGTGGTGAGCAGGAAACCTCAACAAGGTCCTAATCCATCCATAGGGGCACCCTAATCAAAACCTCAAATGAGTCTAAGGGGCACTCCTTATCTTGGGGGCACTTCTATCCCCTAGCCTAACAACCCCTATGGATACCCACAGTACAATACCATACCCCAATGCACTTACTATACCATTCAACCTGTGTATAATATTAGAAACAACACGATGGGAGGACCGCAAGGTTCCTCAAGTCATATGTCATCTCCTTGGTCTGATTCGGTGGCATCAAGCACATTTCCTTTCTTGGAAACACTTGATATCCTTGACTTGTACAAACTTACAAATGACCCTATTTATCACAACTTACTTTGGCTGCCAATCTCGCATAAAATACCGACACACATCCTGAAGTTTGAAGGGAAATAAGGGGAGGATCTGGGTACGCACATCACCACCTATCATCTATGGTGTGTTTCTAACTCCATGGTGAATGATAGTATCCGGCTACGTCTCTTTCCCCACACCCTTATTGGCAATGCAGCCAAGTGGTACATCGAGTTACGACGCACGTCAGTGAATACCTTTGGCACTTTAGCGATGGAATTCTTAAAGCACTTCCCATTACCCATCTGCTATGAAACTAGGATGGAACTCCTCACTTCATTACATCAAGATACCACCACTCACATCTCGGATCATATATATGAATGGAGATGTAGGCGAAGGTTAGTCAAAGATCCCCTCCCAGACTATCTATTAATGGATTGGTTTTGCAAGTCTCTACTCCCCCAAATCGCTAAAGATGTCGCCTTAGGTGGTGCAGCCATAGAAGAACAATCCATTCATTGTTCCCATCGCTTAGAACTGATATATTCGTAGTTTGGAACTTTATACAATGTCATTCATAATGCCCCTCACAACTCTAATGCTCCTGCTACTCAACAACCTGGAGCGCACGCCGATGGGATTATCGGTGCAACCTCTAGGGTTGCTGTAAAACAACTCACTGGTCACATTGCCTAGATGTTAGTTGACCCCTCTACCAAATCGGCTGCTCTTCCTACCACCGTGATAAAATTTGTGTAGTCTACACAAAAACCCGGTGGTAAGAACAATAAGAATAAGAAAAAGACTACTCCTTCTGAAGAGCAGTCAACAAAGTAGTACAACTCAAAGAAGAAGGTTAGTGTGCCCTCTGACGATGGAAAGGATAAACCTGCTAGATTCCCTTGCAAAATCTCTGCTGAAGACCACATGACCTATTGTTATTTGCATCTTCAGGAATGCACAGATTTCATTTCTAAAAAGGACACAGGCAGGACCCCTGTTGTCCTGAATAGTCCTTTCCCTACTCAGCACCACCACCACCTTATTAAAAACCAACCCCAACCCCCGCAAGGAGGAAATGTTAGTTCGCAAGATCCTTCAGCTGGTGAAGGACCATCTACTGTTTACACCTTTGAAATGGTAGATCTACAAACTAGAGCCAAATATTATGGATCTCTAGTCGCTCATGCAGAGGAACCCTCCTCAAGTCAAAACCCATCGCCACCTAACGATCTTCATATCGAAAGGTCGGTTGCTGATCTTGTGATTTGCCCCCATAAAGGGGCACTTCATCGCACAATGAACAATACACCTGCACATGCCGCCCAAAACTACAGTATTGTAGAAGATTTGGCGCAAATGTCATCGACTATGTCAGTGCTCAAAGTATTACAAACTTCTCCAGCGCAAAGGAAAGCTTTGCTTTTGGATATTGGTGGTAACAACCCCTAGGATTCCATGCTTGCAATTTTTGACATGGAGAAATTTAAACCTCCCCTTTCACATTAGCTTGCATTTCAGATGCAAATATTTTCAAAAGGAAAAGGAATACATAGAATTGTCATTGACGAAGATGCTTCAACTTGCATAATGTCAGCTTCATGTTGCCTCACTTTGGGTTCTCCAACCCTATCCCCACCGTCGAATTCCATTAAAGCTTTTGATGGACACATTTTCATCCCAAAAGGTTACCTAGCTAGCTACCCCATCACTTTGAATGGGAAAATGGTAATGGTGGACATCAAAGTTGTAGATAGAAAGCTCAACTATAATCTATTATTGGGTTGCAGTTGGACTTACACCATGACTACCATTATGTCTACTATATTTCGCATCATCTTATTTCCATTAGATGGAAAGATAGTCACAATGGACTAACTGTCCTTTTGCACCCCTGATTATTCCCCATTACCTAGTGGCTTTGTACCCTTAGTGGGTGGTGTACCTGAATCTTACGTCAGTATCAATACCAATCTATTGAAGGGCTCTTCCCTGATGGGTTGTTTCCCTCTTCTACTGCTAGCAGTTCCGCAAATAGTCAATATGGTTTCATCCATTCCTCACGAACCAACCGATGATTGGATCATACTGGCCCGTTTAGACATTGACACTTACAGAGAAGAAATGCCACTGTCACTAGCTGAATTGGCCTACCAGGCCATTCAATCTACATCTAAATCTCCAGACACTTTGGTCACAGCCAACGGTACCACCGCCCCTCCTATAACTACTCCTTTCCATCTCCTCAATCAATTCCTACCTACGGACGAAGATATTAGAGAGATCATGAGTTTAGAAGAGCGACCTTGGGAGGACTCACACCATCATGTTTCGATATCTGACTTGAACACGATGCCTTTTCAAATCTTGTCATCTGATGCACCTGAAATTGTTTCCTCACCTTATATGACTATCCAAAATTTGGACTCAGAAGGAAACATGGTAAATATTTCAAAAACATTGCTCATTGATATTTTTGTCACAAGAGGCATCGTAGAAAGCATCTAAGTTGTAGCAGATTGCAATCCCGAGGAAATTGAAAGCTTCACCTTCCTTTCTAAGGAATTCCATGATGTATTCACTTACTCTTATGAGGAAATTCCTAGCATAGATCCTTCTATCATCGAGCATGAGATCAAGATATACGACAATGCTAAACCTGTCTACCAAAGGCTTCGACCAGTCCACCCCCACAAAATGGCAGCCTTCAAGACTGAGGTGGAAAATTTGTTATGTGTTGGTTTCGTCTATATCTTTCCCTTAACAAAATCAGTTTCCAATCTAGTTACTGTCAATAAGAAACAAGGAACCATCTGTGTATGTGTCGAATATCAAGACTTGAATGTCGTGTGTCCAAAGGATAATTATCTAACACCATTCATCGACCAAATCATCAACGACTATGCCAATTGTGAATCATTCTCATTCATGGATAGTTTCTCAGGTTACAACCAGATTACTATAAAACCAAAAGACCAGCAAAAAACCACCTTCGTTTTCCCATGGGGAATCTTTGCCTATCAAAAACTCCCATTTAGTTTAAAGAATGCTGGAGCAACATTTCAAAGGGCCATGGACTACACATTTCATGACATCAAACATATCGTTAAAGCTTACTTGGATGACCTTCCAGCCCATTCCAAGAATCGAGCGTAGCACCTAGATCATTTAAGAATTTTATTTCTCAGGTGTTAGTTTTATAACATACATCTAAATCTGAATAAATGTGTTTTCTTTATCGAGTCTAGAAACTTACTTGGATTCATTGTCTCCAAGTATGGGATTAGGGTTGATCCCGATAAGGTAAAGGCAATTACTCAATTACCCGAACCACAATCCATTTTGCAACAACAACATTTTCAAGGGAAAGCAGACTTCTTACGACAGTTCATTGTAAACTATGCTAAATTGATGAAAGGCTTTATGCACCTACTTAAGAAGGGAGTGTCGTATCTGTGGGATGATCAAGCTCAACGATCATTTGATGCCTTGAAAAAGGTGCTTATATCAACCCCACTCCTTAGCACTCCACCCTATGGGCATGACTTTCTTCTATACTTGGCAGCCTTTCCATCCTCTCTAGGAATGGTCTTGGTCCAAACTCATGATGACCGGAGTGAGCATGTGATATATTATTTGTTGAAAGGTCTGGCTAGACCTGAACTCAGATATTCACATGTGAAAAAGTTGTCCTTGATAGTTGTCTTTGCTATCAACCACTTCCGAAATTACATATTGCTGCGACAGACTACTGCCATTGCCTTGGAGAATCCCATGAGACACATTTTCTCTCGTCAAGTCATTGGAGGGAAATATTCCAAATGGATCGAGATCCTCCAATAATTTGATTTGGTTTTCACTACTACCAAGGTGAAAAATTCCTTAGTCTTTGCCGAACTTTTTCAGATCTTCCCATTGTCGATCCTAATGAGATAGCCCACAATCCTCTTCTAGATGAATTTGTCTATCTTATCGACACTACTGACCCTTGGTATGGTGACATTCTTGTCTACCTCCAAGCACAACATTTCTACCGTGAGCTATCATTAGGTGACCATCGTCGCATCCGCCACCAAGCGTGACACTATTTAGTGCTTAATGATATGTTATATCGTTGTGGTGTTGATACAACTCTTCGACATTGCCTCACTCATGAGGAGGCAGAACACATTTTAAATGACTGCCATGCTAGGGCATGTGGCAGTAATCATTTTGGCATATCTATTGCTCAAAAAAATTTGCACACAGGCTACTACTAGCTAGCCTTGTTCAAAGATTGTATCAAGGCTATCCAGTAGTCCATCCTTGTCAAGTGTTTACAAATAAAATGCATGCTCCTCTAGCCCTACTGCACGCAGTTATCTCCATTGGCCCCTTTGCAAAATGGGGGATAGACTTCGTAACTTGCAGCCCCATTTCCTCTACCAGACACAACTATATTATTTTAGCTGTGGACTATTTAATGAAATGGGTCGAAGCCCTTCCCACCTTTCGAGCTGATGGAGAAACCGTGGTGCTATTCCTATTTAATTAGGTCATATGTTGCTTCGGTGTGCCCCACACAATCATTATATACCATGGGTCTCATTTTCAAAATCACATGATGTCTTACTTAACATCACTGCTCGATTTTTGCCAGGATCAATCATCCTCCTACTACCCCCACACTAACAGTCAAGTAGAGGCTGCCAATGGCATCTTAAAAACCATGATCTGTAGGTTAGTAGGGAATCATAAAACCCACTGGCATTGAATTTTATATCCCGCGCTATGGGCATACCGAGCTTCAGTTAAAACTTCTATAGGCTTCACACCTTTTCAACTAGCTTATGGTCTGGAAGCAGTTTTACCAATCGGGTGTCAGATTCCTTCCTTACAAATCATCATTAAACTCTTGCATGACACTACTACCGAAGAAGAGTGCCTGTTATACCTAAATCAACTAGATGAAACCCATCGAGGTGCCTAATTGGCACTTGAAGCCCACAAGCACCCGATCAAAGCCTAGTAAGACAAAAAGGTCAAGCCTTGTTCTTACCAAGAGGGAGATCTTGTTTTACTCTACGATAAAAAACATGACCTCTTAGAGGCAGGAACACTTCAACCCTTATGGATTGGTCCATACATCATCAAGAAGCCCTCTCAAAAGGGGCATATGAACTTTAGAATTTGGAAGGAGTCCTGCTCGTTGAGACCCAAAATGGGCTCTATCTGAAAAAGTAGTATGCCTAGTACTGCACTAGGCATGTGCATTGTAATTTTATGTATTTATAAGTTTTGCTTTTTTTTTATGTGACTGGATTTTTTTTGGTATTTATTGAAGTCTTTGTCTCATACATATTTCTCGTAATGCAGATTCCTTCATTACCCTTAGCATACGTAGGATACACAGATGGTGCTAGTCATCACACATAGCACATTGCATCAGCTTCTTGGGTCATTTACACACTTGAGTCGGAATTTTTTTCTTCCAGGGGAGTCTTTCTTGGTACTCCCACCAATAATATTGCTGAGTATATGTTTGTAATTTCACTTCTCACTGAAGCACCATCAAGGGACATCTCCAATTTGGTGGTCAAATTAGACTCTCAGCTTGTTGTTATACAATTGAAAAATCATTATCACGTTTGTAATCAAATCTTGTTACATCATTATTTAAGGGTGCGACTCTTGGAATGTCAATTTGAGGTTATCACATATGAACACATTCCTAGATAATTTAATACAGTTGATGATTCATTCAAAAACTATGTTAAATTGGCATCTGTCTCATTCTCTATAGATACATGTATGAAAGTAAATATTTACACAGTTAAAATTTTACAAAAACACTTAAAAAAAATTACATCATAAAATACCAAAATATGTGTATATCTATATATATATATCTTAATTATATATATTTATATATATATATTATTTATTATATATTATATTATATATATATATATATATATATATATAATATATATATATATATATATATTAATATTATATATATATATATATATATAATATATATATATCGAATCCAATCGTTTACATCAAAATATCCCCAAAACTTGGGTGTTTTAAGTACAAAATGGCTACTAAGCCTAGCTATAAACACCCGATGGCTATACCAAAGTGCCTACTAATAGAGATTACTACTCATGAAATGATAACACTGCTCTAGCTATCCTCCAAAGAGGAACCAGAAACCACTCAGGCACATCGATTGTGTGCCGCTACATATGAGTGAGGATCTCCCTCATAGGAAGGGGGGGCACACCCATGCTCAAGCCCTCCAAGTTCCTCATAACCTCACGAATATTTTCAGCATCACCCCCCATCAAGTAATTGGCCTCCTCACCTCACTTGGCAAACTTCGCCTACAAGTCGTACTGGTGCCACATCGTTTTCAAGCAAAAAGCTTCATGTGAGTACTTGCCCACCCATAAAATCAATGCAAACATAACATAAACATTCAAAAGCTTAAAAATACTTTAAGTACTATCAAAATCATTCTTACCTTAAGGACCCCAATTTTTTCTAAGTGACAGAATCAAGTCAAGGTCACCGGTGAAGTCCATGCCCTCATAGACATAGTCGTCAATCATCACAATCTGGCCACCAAGCCATTTGAAGAAATATTAAAAAAAAAATGGCAGATAGGTCCTCCTCCTGTGTGAGGATCAAGTGATGCCCATCGCCCCTATCTAGGATCCATTGGATTGAGGGGACCTAAGCTCATCCGTGGGCGCATAATGGGTACCCTCTCAAGTATGAATGAGACAATGAGAGTGCCATACCCAAAACTCTATTGGGTTTGAGTCTTGCATGCAACGAATTCTACCTTCAACTGATGAAGCACTATCTCGCTTGCAATGTGGGGACTCTTTGACCCCACCAAACACACAATCATCCATAAAATGGCCCTCATAAATCTGGATCTAATCCTCTCTATAGGGACATTTTTATTGACAAGTCCACTCTCAGGGATGTAGTAAGCTCGAACCAGCTCTAGGATGGATCAAGGATCAGGTCTGCCCCTGGTCAGGCTTTCATGTGCTCCTCTGTACGATAAACTAGTCAGGAAATATATATCATCTTAGTCAATGGCCAACTCATGATCCCCAATCCTGAACACCTGATTGTGTTCATCCCAATGCTGGATAATCTAGCTCAAAAGTTCCTCCTGACCTTTCATCAAGTCCAACTGAGCATACTTCATCAACCCACAACAACACAATGCAAGTATGCAAGCAAGATCATTTTGCATCAGCAATTATTGTCAGTCATGGGCCCGTTCTCTCCATAGACTAGTCATAATGGCTCAAAACCTGCACAAATCAACCCAAAAATAAGTGAAATTGTGGCAAAAATGCTCATTAAATCACTGCCTAGGGTTTTGGGGTGCGCCCTCATGCACTAAGACTCTTAAAACATGAAAATATCGATGAGTTTACCCATCTGGGCTCACTAAACTAATCAGATGGGGAAAGTGGACAATACAATTGCATTATGTTCCATATTTTGAAATATTTTTTTGGCAACAGTTGCTCCCTTCATCATGGAACTCCCTTAGATAAATCTTCCTTATGACAACCTCTCAATATGAATCTTACCATGTTCTTGCATCTTTGTACCCTAACACTCTGTGGTGTTCATGAGTTTAGTGCAACATGGTTAAAACCATTATCGGTCCTTCTATTGTTCAAGGGAAAACCTTTATCTTTTGTTTCATCCATCAAACCATCAAGCATATCCTACCATCATGCCCTTTGTCGCTTTGACCTAATGCTCAAAAGATTCCTCAAAAAACAATCATTCTTGTCCTGTTTCTTGTCGACTGATGTAGGACACCTTATTTCCTACCTTTCAACAGGTCTCTTCCTATCGACTTCAACACTCTATCTAGGAAAAAGACCTAGAAACACTTCAGTGCCCTGGTACTTGCAGACATCAGTGACAGGTCACCTTGTGTTTGGTTAGGGGTTTTCATTATTGGCTCCTGGATAAACAATTCTACGAGTGTTCGATGATAAAAACATTTTTCGTACTTGTTAGATTGTACTATGCATCTTGGATACCATCACCATTATCGATGGCCATCCTCATGTCTCTTAAAAAACTCCATTATTGACTGCTAATCAGAATATTTCATGCATCTTCAACATCAACGCCTATATTCACATGTATCAATCTATGTTGTTTGGTGAAGCAGAAATCAAGACCTTGGGTGGAGGCTTGCATCACTCAGCCTTGTTTCCTCTCCCAAGTTGTGGTTATTGTTTTTTGAAGACTTCTTATTAGAATGATCCTATTATGATACATGTTTCACATTGTGCTTATCAGCAACCTGAAATGTCATATCTTGTTTCAGATAAAATCACTCTGACATAGCTACTAAGCGTAGGAATGCCCAACTTAGGACATGATTTTAGTCATTTTATATATATGTGTTGTATCAGGTTTCTCGTACTGCCCGGAGCTCTGATCATCTCTCTCTTTTTTCTAAAGAAAAGGATAGTTAAATATAAAGTATTTTGGCCATCATCACATCCTCTAATATCACACTTTAGGGGGGCTCTATTATATAGGAAAATGACTTCCTCATCAGCTCAGAGGATAAAGACATGATGACTTAAGGATTGACCAATTTCACAGGCCCAGTTGTCAAGCTAACATTGTCTAGACACCATCAACCTCCTTTATAAAGCTTATCAGTAAGCCTAAGGGTGTGTTATTACTTAGGGTAACTCTACTTGTTACCTCGGGAAGAGCGTTAGTGACCCTACATCAATTTCTACGAGTCAAAGGAGTGAATTGACTGAGAAAATATCGCTATATTCTCTCCTATGTCAGCTCATAAAAGCAAGGAAACACCAAAACTTGACCTGTTTGGTGGAATTACTAATTCCTAAGGGAGTATGCAAATGAGAAAGAGCACAAAGGCATGGAAACATCATTGCTTTTGCCTAATGGAACTCATGAAGGACTTGGCAACCCTAACCTCACATGCTATATATGCAACACTAGGGCCATTGTGAAAGGGGTCGAACCATTTGAAAGGATTTCTTATTTGACTATCGAGCAAAGTCTTACACTAAGGCATCATAAGAGGTTAATAAGGGAGAGAGAGAGAGAGGAGCTGGAGGGGTAAGGGAAGGCTGATGCAACTGGTGGTTGTAATCACTCTTTCTACATCAATATAGAACTACAGTTGTGTTGTCCACTCTGAGATGTTGATAGTATGACTTGTTTTTATGTTTATTCAATATCATTAGCATGAGTGGCTTAGTTATATGCAACTTGATATCTTGATATCTTCATGCATTGTTTATCAAGGTTTTATGCTGTGATATTACGCTTGTCTTTGCTATGTGTAGGTTTTGATCTAGAGCCAACTCAGGGGTCTTCTGCCTAACTGCATTGCGCTCTCCATTAACACCACACTAAGAATCGAAATAATAATTCCTTCTCGCTTTGATATTCATTTGTTAAACATAGATATGCATGTATCTTTGTGATATTTGCACCTAATCTAACTATCTTCCAAGGATCCCGGGAAGATCCTTGAGGGTTTTTACATCACCAAAACACGTGCATTAATACCTATAGAAACAACTAGCTCTATGCAAAAATTAATTGGTGTGATGTTGGGAGGCTGTGAAGGATGAATAGATGTGTGAAAATGATCCTCAACATCATTGTGCAATGGTGGAACTATTGAATGAGAGGGAGGCAGACAGTCTGTTGAGAAAGTGCATGCTCCCACATGGGATTGCGCAGTTCCATCAACGAAGAATGTTGAGCGAGGCTTGACATAAAGCTTTCTCTTGGGATAGGTATATTTCTTAAGACAATACTCAAACCAGTCCCAAAGATAAACAAACTTCATCTGGCTCTTCGGAGCTTGAAACTGTAAGTCACGGAACTGCCAAAAATCAATAATGGATTCATGAGGAGCCCTCCATTGCTATAACAATTTCTGGTCAAGATGGTCTGGATCAAAATGATGGAACATGTCTTCAATAAGATCATAGAAGTGTTCACATGAGTGCACAACGTCATCCAGTAGGGTGACCACCCAACGAAATGGGGATTCGCAAAGTTTGAATGCAAGAAGCAGACCGACCTGTTCATTAGTAAACTCATCTTCCTCATAAATCATGGAAAGGAAGTTATGTAAGTGTTTAATCCATGCCACTTCGCCTTCACCATCATATGTGTGAGTGGACAAAAGATTGAAAAGCTTCCCTGAGATGGAGACATCTTCATGATTCAAAAAAGACCTTGGGGAAAGAAGAATGCAAGATTCCATGAAAGATATACAAAGGTTCAAAATTGGATGAGAAGACATTGCTTGTCATCAGGCCCTCCTTCTAGCGCCAGAAATGTTGATGGTGTTGGACCCGCCAACATGTCAAGGGGATCTCCCCAGTAAGAAGTCCCAATTAGACCTCAGACCATTTGGTGTAGGAGTCCTAGTAGTGGGTTGTAAGACCGTAATGTTGCACAAAGACAAGTAAGATAACTCTATCAGTAGCAAGTAGTGCCTCAAGAAATGAGTATGAGAGGTTCCAAAACTTCAAAAGGGGAGGAAGGTTAAGGTGAGTTCTAGGTTGAAAGGGATCAGTCCCAACTCGACTAGGAACATACAACACAAAGGACATGCACAGCTTCCAGCAGAGCAATCAAGATGGATGTGACAGTCCCAACATACAAGGTAAGATAACATGAACAATACTCACAGATCAGTCCGAGACGAGTGTGACAGTTTATATAACAAGGTTCAGAGAAAGGTTTGTCTGGTGTCCGATAGAGCAGTTGACATAGATGATAGCATTAACAACATATGAAACACATTAACAACAAGATTCATATAATTTCATGTGAATCAATTCATACACAAGTACATAATTTAAACAACATATATCATTAAGGCAACCGAAGCAGTCCAACTACAATAACAACATATGCATGAAAATGTTTGCCTTTTATTATATAAAGAAGTGTAATTCACAATCATACAATACACCATGTAAACCTGCTAGCCCTATCAGTAGAACGTTACAGCCACATCCACCCACTCCTCCAAATAGTTGTACTAGCTTTGTGCAATGGAGAAGCCAAGGCATGTTACAATACTCTCCAAGCCTTCTTCAAGATAGTCTTAGTAGAAGCTTGCTTGACCAAAAGCCTATACAATGAGTTATGAGGGACTATTTATAGAAAAGGGTGGGGTGACCCTTGACATTCCCCTTTGTGACAATTCAACTACCCTCATGACTCTTCACCTACTCTATGACTGTTACATCCAACTATTGACACTTGACTTACACTTGACATGACTCAACATTACAATGCACATGTACTCATATGAGACAATATGGCTTGAGCAAGCCTTGCAAGAAATCACTGACACTCGGCCCACTATCATGAGACCAACTCTTTGAAACACTTTTGATGGTGAAGGTGGTGAGTTGATGCCAAGCTTAGTCATCTGTGATGATGTGCATGCACCTCATGGTGACTTCTTGCTGAAGTGAATTCTTTCCTTCATTGCAATTGATGCATTGGTTAGGCCCCTTCATTCAACTCATTTTCTAACATGTGCATGGTATTCTTGGGTATGGTTGAACCAACAACACATTGATGCATAGTGTCTGTGCTGATCTTCAAGTGTGTAATGGTGGTCATGTGTTATGTGGCACTCTATGTTCAAATTTGAATTTGAGGAGATCATGAACCTCATGGATAAGATCATGGACCTCACAGAGAAGATCATGGAGGATAGGGTTATGTGTCACCATTGGTTGAGAATATGTAGATTTGAATAGGGAATTGTGGATCATCATTATGAGTTTGTTATCTTATATTGTTGTATAAATACGAGTATTATCTCCTTCATTTGTAATCTTAATTCTTAGAATTTTAGAACCTAGCCCTTCATTTGTAATCTTAGTATCTTATAGGTTGGTAATGAGAAGTTAGACTTGGAGAATCATTGTAATGGTTGTAATTGCAATTTGCAATTGATGATGAATAAAACAAAGCTTCTTTGATCCTCTACATTTGACTTCTCTTTTGGTGTGCTTGTGAATCCTTGGAAGGATCCCCATTGCCTAACAAGTGCATTTTTATTTTGGTAGGCTTTTATTTTATGTTTGCTTGTGAATTTCATTAGATTAAATTATTAGATTCATATGTTTGAAATATTAACAAATGACCTTTCGTAAGAAAGTATTAATGTTTCCTTCAATGAATCTGATTTGTTATTTAATGTTTGATTTCATTAGTTTAAGTTTCTGATTTATATGCTTGAGATATAAATGAATAGTCTCTTGTAAGAGAGTTTTAATATTTCATGCAATCAATCAGAATTAGGTTTTGTTGATTAAGATGAATAGAAATATTAATGAGCAGTCTCCTATAAGGGAGATTTAATACTTCTTACACTTATCACAATGTCTTTTAATTTTTATATTTCATTTTGTTAAATGATTAAATAGATGTTGGAGATCCCAATGAAAAATCTCTTGTAAGGGAGATTTGGCATTTCTTCACCTAGCTTAGTCTAGTTTGTCTCTAAGTCCACATATGATGTAAGTTCCTTGAATTTTTACTTGCCCGAGTTGATAGTAAATGAAACTCTAATTTGCATCCACATTTTAGAACCAGCATGCCCCACTGGAAAGTGGAAATTTTGAAGGCAAAAAGGAATTTTATGATACACAAAATTTCTCCATGGGTAGATAAAAGCAGTTTTGTTGGTCTTCCAGTTTCATTTGGTTTTGATTGTGATATGCCAAATTCAAGTCTCTGTAGTCCAAAAAACCATAATCATCCATTTCTTATTGTCAACCAAAATAGGATTAGAAACCCACTCCATCAAGGGTACTGGATAAATAAAACTAGAACCTGACAATTTATAAACTCTTGCTTTAATAGCAACTTCCTCCCAAGAGTTTATCATCTGAAGCCTTTATCAAATAGGTTTAGCTCCTTCGTAAGTTTCAATATCAAGTCAGACAATTTGGGGGTCAATACCAGGCATCTCTTCGTAAGTCCAAGAAAATAAATCATGAAATTGTTTGAAAAGGGAAGTATAAGTTTCAATCTCCTGAGGAGTACAATCTGCCCCAATCATAATGTTTTCCACAACACCTGGTTTCATGGAAATTTCATTAGGTATAGTTCTAAAATTTTCACCAAATTCCCTTCCAAGTAAGTAACATGAACCAATACAGGGGACTAGGGACAATCAACATTACCAAAGGAATCTAGAATTTGAGCTAATTCATCCAAACTATCTACCTTAGGGAGAATTAGAGACCGACATGACTTCCAAAATGGCCTCATTAGAAAGGAGTATAATATCCAAAAATTCACTAGAAGGTGGATGTTCAACTACCGAATTGGGAATAAGATAGTCATCGAGAAGCTCACGAGGTGTGACACCCGACTTAGCAAACTCAAATGGCAACTGGATGCATTGATATGCAATCTCGTATGGACCTAAAGTAATTTTCTCACTATAATGATCGACCTATGATGGAGAAAGGACCACCCAAGGGTCATGATACACATGGGGTCCATAGGTGACATAGAAGATCATGTACATAGGGCCAATAGAAGAAGAAGGAATGTCAAGTGGGGTTAAAAGCATTGATAATAGATGTGATTTTAAATAATCTTGAACCAACACTATCATAATTTCTAGGGTTATATCCCATGATTGGAATAGAAGTTTCGATAGTAGTAGTCATGGTATTTGGGATACAATAGTCCAACTGGTCGATTGTGACAATCTAACCTCCATGGGAAAGTTGAAGCACACGAAACACTGAAGAAAGGATAGATCACATGGCATAAAACCAACTATGGCCAAGGAGAAGATTATAGTCTAAGGGAGAATCTACAACTTCAATATCAAGGTAGGTAGTCTTTCCCCCTAACTCGATGGAAAACTTTGGGAGAACACTTTGAGGCATGAAATGATGTCCATCAAAGGCCTGTAAGGTAGTGGTTGACTTAGGGAGTTATATAGAGCCAATAGATTTATGTCATGACACTGACATGAAATAGGTAGAGGACCCTTCATCCACTACAGTGAAATAGATTTCCTTATGAAATATATGCATTGTAATCTGGAAATAATCTAAAAATCTACCTAATGGGAGAGCCTATAACAAGGGTTTTCAACCGAAAATGTTATCAAACTAGACCTGAGCATCCACCCCTTTGATATTGGTCAACAAGGCTTTTCATTGCATAAGACAACTCTACAAAACCTCCAAAATAGACATGGAACATGGTGCTTGGGATAGGTCCTCAACAATACAGTAATTTTGAGTATCTCACACATTTGGATTATGTGTTGACTTATAGAGAACACCCTTATGGGGGGGGAATACTGGATCCACAAGCTTATCTAGTATGAGAGGTCCAGCAGAAGCAATAGGGGTGGTCGAGTCCTTAGTAGCAGAACTCAACTCAGGAGGGCCACAGGATGTTTCTCTCATACACAAGTTAACTTATGCATTAATAATGTAAATAGGTGCATTGTTTCTAGAGGGAAAATGTTTCCCCCCATTTCTCATAGGTGAAGGTTGAGGAGCTTGCACAACCATTTGTTGTTGTGGTTGGGTGGGGAATGGATGAGTTAAAATTTCCATATATTTGGTTGATTTTGATGGTGAAAGGAGACAATGCACTTCATCCATATGAGGGAACTCATGAGCTAAGTTTTCTCCCTAAAAAATATTTCAAGGAAACTTAAACTTTCGACAATGCTCACTTGTGCCCCCACCTTGACTAGGTTGGTTTTGGCTATTCTTCTGAGTAGTTTACTATTTTTCGTATTCTTTTTATTCTTACTTATAGGTTTCTAAGTATTCTCAGGTGATGTGGAATTCACCGTAAGAACCTCGAGGGACTTCTTATAAGAAGAGGGTTCTTTTTTAGAAGCAGATGCACTTGTTTGCGCTTGAGAAGTGACAATTAGTTTCCATGGATGAGAAGCTAGTTGTCTCACAGTATTGATAGAAACAGAACCAATAACACCAGCAAATTGTGGTCCTAGCATGAGTCATTGTGGATTTGTGGAAGGTCAAGGAGAATTTAGAAGGGTCTCATATAAATTTCCTGACTTAGAGTAAATCAAATCAAGGTGTTGGGAATGTAAGATAATTTCCTCCTCAGTTTCCACCCCAATCACAACAACATCCTTAGTTATAGGTGAAAAAAGGGATTGGAGGAACTAGTCTCTAAGAAATTCATCAGGAAGCCTAATTTGTACTAACCTCTTGTGTCTATGCCACTCATGAAGATGGTCAAATATGTGAGTGGCATTATCTTTTTTTAAATTTGACAAAAGGTGAGTCCCAATATTATTCCTAGTTAGAAACTACAAGTGGTTCAAAAAAGTACAATTCAAGGAAGCAAAGTCACTATAGGAAGACCAAATCAAATTCTATTACCATTTTGTAGCATCCCTCATTAGGTTTCTTTGAAAGAGTCTCAACTTCACAAAATCATCCACCAAAGAGTTATATGAACAACATAAATGATAGGCAATGATGTGTTTAGAAGGATTATCTCCCATCTTCCCTTCAACCTTAGGAATATCAAATGGTAACTTAGTCGACATAGGTGGCCACAGAGGGTTGTGACATATGGGATCATTTGTCAACTTATCCAAGTTTGATAAATCAAGAGGTGTCAAAAAATGAATCTTTTGCTAGCCAAATGGATCCTAAGGGAAAAAACCCCTGACGAACCAATGGTCCCCCCATACCATTGTTAAAGGAAGATGAGTATGACCCAAGGTTATAGTTCATCCTAGTATATTGATTTCCTAGGCCAATAGATGAGGTGTAAGGATTATTCCCCCCCAGGGTAAGTTCCCCCCAGAGAACAAAGGACTACTAAAGACTTGGCTACCAATAGGATTGTACAAAACACTAGAGAGAAAACCTCCATGTGCAAAAGCACCGCTGTAAGGATTGGAACTCACAAGAAGAGTGGTATTAATGGGGTAAGTTCCCCCAAGTAAATTATCCCCCCCAAAGGAAAAGGAACCTCCAGAGTAAGCAATCCCTCCAAACATAGAACTAGAACAAGGTTGATCATTATTACCAAAAACAAAGTTTCCCCCAGCCTGGTTAGAAGAAACAGATGACACCCCGCCCTCCCCCCCCCCCCCCCAAAACTTGTTCCCAAATGTAAATATGGTCATGATAACTGTAGGAATCATAGTTTGAGAAAATCTTGGAATGAATGTCCCATCTCCTACAAATCAACTACGGTTTTTCACCACTCCAAACAAAAATCTAGAGGAAGTATAGAAACATGCAAAGTTGGAAAACTTGATGGATTCATAGACATAATTGGTGGAATGACCCAAGAAGATGTGAGAGGTGTAGAAGGAGATATGGATATCACTACACTGAGAGGTGGTAAATATGACATGGCAACAAAGACTATCGATGCAGATAGTAAAGACGGACCCATCTCCCCCGCATAAGTAGTACGTGTTGAGTCCTGATTTTGTCCATTTTTTGTAATGTTCTAAGGCCTTCCTTCCCCCTATTTTTAACTCTTTTTGACCCTTCATGACTCTCTTTTTGCCATACCCTATGTGTTTTGACCAAAAGGGCATTTTGGGATTTAAGGTATGAAAATTAGTCTAAAAAGTATCATTTCACTTTATTCTTGAGTATTTTTGAAGTTAAATGATACCTAATCGAATTGTCTACACTTCAAGAGTGTTGATTGAATCCTATGTAGATCAACTATCTTCCGAAGAAGTTCCGTGATTTCCTACAGACATGTCATGATTTCGTGCAGAATCACTAATGTCCTGTAGATACGCCGATTTCCTGTAGCCACTCTAATTTCATGAAATGATCTCAATGGTTGACTATGTTTCGGTCAGCCTCGAAGAGAACAAAAACATGGGTTTTGTCAAGAAATTCATCTACATGGAAGTTGTCCTATTGGTTGCCTCAAAACTGCCACCAAAACCACCCAAACCTTCAAACCTCTCATGGACGGCCATAGTGGGAAATAACCTCAGCAACCCAATGAGATCGGGTTAATCCATGCTTGCAGTCATGGATCAAACTCAACATGCTTATTTTTATTATCGTTTCTAGTTATTATTAGCAGAAAGTTGCAATATTTCAGCTTTCCTAATTCGGGAAAGTTTATGCCTTTGTATTTGTATAAATACTTTTATGTTTCATTTTGTAATGGGGGGGGGGGTTGATATACCATACTTTGATATTATTGTAATACTTGTTTAGGTTAATACAAATTTCATGTTCCACTGATCTTGTTGTGGAAACACCTTTAGAAGTTAAAGGAGTTGTGAGTAAGGGAGGGCCCCCTTTACTCACAACTCCCATAGTTGCAGATTGTGTTCTTTTAATTGTTTTTATGAGTTGATAGAGTTATTACACATCTTTTGATTCCTCTTTTCTAAATTGTAGCAGCACATGTGTGATGATTAAATGGTGAATCTTATGTGATGAATATGTTTGGAGTATTTGAGTAGGATTTAATCTTATATTGTGAATTGTTGAATTGATTCAATTACTATTTGATTGATTTGTTATCTTTTTCTGATCAGCATCAACAATTTTCAAAGCTTTAGAGAGATGATTAAATCTGCTCCATATCCTTTGTTGCTAAGTGTTGATGGGAAAAAGGGACATTGAAGTTGTGTGTGTATGTGATTTCGTTTAGGAAAAAACTTAAAGTATTAGCTTGCATGTATTTTTTGCATCATCTAATAAGGTTACATACCCTTGGTTGATAATTTATGTCTGTCAAATTATAAGTCTATAATTTTTCCTAACATTTTGGCATTATTTTCATGGAGGTGGTAAGGGATGCAATTGAAAGTGTTTTAGTATGATTTCTTTTTGCTTAAGATTTTCAGGACTGGGGGAGTCAAAGTGGTAAGACGTGGGGTAAGGCCTACGCACCTACAGAGATCAGAATTTGCCAAAGCCACATCCTTATTGTTTGGTAAGTAGAAGTTTTTGAATTTTTTAAATAGGGACCAATATAAATTTTCAAGTTTTTTTAGTGGTGGTGTGAGCACCACTTCATTCACTAATAAACTAGCAGGGAAACAGAAGTTTGTAAAGAACAAGGGGGGAATCTAAACTGAGGATTGATAGTTCTGAATAGGGATTGACAACTAATACTAAGCATAACAATACCCCCATACTATAGAAGAATCCTTTTGACAGAGAATCCTTTGTTGCTACTCATCAAGAATCTCCTTTTATTAAGAGGAAATCATCTTTTCTTAGTGGTCATCATGAAGAGGAATTCTTCTTCAACCCTATTCAAGAACCATAGTTCCAGACAGATGAATCTTAAGGATTTGTAGTTTACTAAGGTCCCACTCCCTTTTGGTTCAATATGCCTCATTTAGAGGGTACTAGTACTGCAAACGGGGACCATGAGGAGAAGGAAGAGGAACCATTTACATTCAAATTTCCTATCAAATATTTTGTTGGGACAAGTCAGATGAAAAACATTCCTCCCCCTACTTTGCCTAATTTTAGTGGTACCTCTAGTGAAGATCCTGATGCTTTCTTATTTGAGTTTCATGTATTATGCAAGAGCTATGATTACTCTTCAAATGCTCAAAAGTTGAATTTGTTTCCTACCACATTAAAATATGCAGCTCTCATATGGTTCATGGGATTAACTGCAAATTCCATTTCGACATAGGATGACATGAAGAAGGTGTTCCTGAAAAAGTACCAAGATTATTGTAAAACCAGGGACATCAGGGAAGAAATATTTGGCATCACCCAAAAGGAGGAAGAAATCCTGGAAGACTTCCTGGAAAGATTCCAGTATAATCTGCAAAGATCCAAGATGAACTAGCTGAACAAGGAAACCCTAAGAACAATCTTGCTGAGAGGATCAGAGTCTCTCAAGGTTTTGAACTTGATGGGAGAAGGTGATGTATCAAAATTTATTTATTATGATTTGTATGAGTTTTGTCAATGATATTCGAGGGGAAATTCTAAGGTTGTAAAAGGATCAAGAGATACCTCTTCCAGATTCACTAAATCAGTTGCAGGGGCTAGGGTAACTAGAGCTGAAATGGGAAACTTATTTGAAAATTTTAAAACTTACATTCTTAGCACTTTGTCTTCATAGTTAGATATTGTATAGGCTAAGAAGAAGCAAGAGGAAGTGAAGAAATCCTTGGTTGTGTTTGGCCCCAAGTGTAGAGAGAAACATCCTTTCAGGGAGTGTCCTACAGACAGTATAGAGGTATGTTGAATTTGTGAGGTTGATCATTCTAATGTTCAGTGTCCTTCTCTTCCAGATATTAAAGCAACATATTTATCAAATCAATAATTTTTCAATGCACAACAACCTCAAAAACCATTGCAGCCACATCCTACATATGTCACAACAACATTCTCAATTTCCTTATGCCTAGAATCAAATGTGGAACATTCCAATGCCTTGGCAGCCTTGGCCTCCACAAAAACCTTGGCAGGGGAATTTTCCTTACCCTGCTACACTAAATTATCCCCCTCAAAACTTTTATTCACCACAACCCATGACACAACAAATGGCTCAGCCACAATAGTAGCAACTTCAGTTGCTTGCCCCACCAAACCAACCATGACCCACTTAACTTCCTTCCTAGCCAGTATCCAATCCCAACAATAAAGCCATCCAATCTACTCATAATATTGGAGTCACCACCTATCCCTCCTACCTATTGTATTGCACTGCAGCCTTTGCAGGAAATTTGTGTTCTTGTGCTGCAGAAATTTCTTACATCGCTGAAGGAAATGAAACTCAGATTAGGAAAAGTGGTTACTCAGCCTAGAAAAATTGAAGAGGTTATAGAGGAAGACACTCTAGATACACCTAAAGCTGAAAACACACCAGGACCAAAAGAATAAACCATTCCAAAGTCACAAGAACCTTCCTCATCTCATACTGCCCAACCTCATTTTCTAGAGAGGTTGGAGGTGAAAATAAAACAGCTTGAGTTCAATCTTATGCCTGAACTGAGAAATGTATGCATTAAGATCCCTTTATGTTGAAGCCTCGAAAATTGTTGCTAAAACATGGGGGAAAACCACCCGGTCTGGACCTTGGTTGGCAGCTCCTTTACTATTTGGAGTAGTGGCTCTAACTGGGGATAATGGGACCAGTTTCCCAAAAAGAGATTTTGATAATGTTGATGGGGTGATATATGATGTAACGGGGGAATGATTAAGCTAAGTGTAATATAATCTAAACTATTTGAACACATGCATATATCCTAGTTTAAACACTAGTAAACTATAATTATGCTTGGGAATAAAGTAAAGTATGCAATCTACAATAATGTCCTATAGAAATTGGTAATTAAGATCATTCAACTGCAATGAGAAGTGAAATCGTTTAGCAATAATCATTCTAGATAAATAGTTAGCAAAAACAATTTTGAAAGATATATCACATATAGAATTGTTCATATGTTGAGCAGAAAATTAAAACCAACACCATACAAAAGTGCAATAATGCTAACCAAAATTCAAACTTTCATACATAAAACAATTGAAGAAAAGTTATTGCCTGATACATAAATAAAACAAAATCACAAGATAAAATTACCATATATGATAAGTTCTTCTCATGTCTTTCAGCAATATCGACCTAATTCGAATCAATCCAACATCATTTAAGAGTGAAAAAGTTTGATTTCAGTAGAACATGCAAGATATTCAAAAGAAAATAGATCTTGTTCCATTCATTCCACCAATATCTCCTTAAAGGTACAAAAGTGCATGTTTTGAAGAATGATTCTGATAAAATTTATGGACCCCTCTCTAAATGCATGAGAGGGGTTTAAATACTAAAACTATAGGTCCTAAAATATATTATTACAAAAATCGTTGAGGAGGTTTAAACGACCTTCCTTAGATTATGCTAAATAAAACTAAAATAAAAATTAAACAAAGTGACTAACTCCTTTGCATTTGATTTTTAGAATCTTAAGATTGTAGATAGCTATCATTGGTTTAAGCTGTGTCGGTTGGTCGATCGCAGATTTCAACTATCCAGTAAATATATGTTTTTCAGTGCTGGCACCATTTTTTGTGTGGAGGTAGTTAGGCATCGCAAGGTCATCCATTGGATGTATGATTTGACTAAGAATTTCCAGTATGCTTCCCAATTCAGTTTTCTCATTTGTCTGATCACCTCCTCCCTTTCCTTTGTTTCTTGTCTCCATTGCTGATCTAGTTGATTGGAATTTGGAAGAAATCCTAGTATAGATTATGAAACTAGGCAGGCGCCATGTAGATTTTTGTTAATGGCTTCAATGATGTTATTTGTTTTTGTTGCTGCAACCGATGTTTCCCTTTCTACTTGCTTGAGCCAATAATCCCAGTCTGCAAATAGAATTTCTTTATGTGATTCCTCCAGTTTTGGGAAATCAAACTTGATCCCATATTTTAATTCTTCCCAGGTGATAAAGTCAGAAATCCTTTTATGGACTTCACCATACTCAAGTCTCATGTCGATGACTTGGCTTGTTAGCTTATCACTGATCTTGCAATAAGGATTTATTTGCGAGATTTTCTGGCACATAACTTCCTTTTGTTGCATTAGTTAAGCATTAAGGTTGAGTGCTTATTTTACGAACTAATCAATTTGCTGACTGTATTTATACTTTTCTATCATAGCTTGAAGCCAAGCATCCTTTTCTGCTAGGCTAGCTTGATGTTGTATTTGCATCTATTCAAACTCCTGTAGTAGTTTGGCTATTTGTAACTCTACTTGTTGGTTAGATTTTTCTTACTCTAATTGTTGTTCCAACAATAGGATTTTTTTTCCTTTTCTCTTAGCAGTTTTTGGACCTCTCTTGCTTTATCAATAGTTGTAGTATCATAGGCTCCTGTAAATTGCGACAGTCTCTTAAGGTTCTCAGATGGGTCCATGGATGAATATTTCCAGATAATGTCCATTGGTTCGTTGCCAAGAGTGGTAATAGATGCAGCATCCAGCTTTCTTTCCTTCCTCTACCTTTTGATGACAACTTTATGGGTAGGGCTATATAACACATCTAATGGAGGAATTTCCTCAATTCTCAAAATAATTTCAGGAGTGGGGGTGGCAGGAATGATTTCTACATCTAGAGTGCCTACAGTTTTCTCCACTGTAATTACTTGAGTTGATTTGTGCTGTGGAGTCTATATCTTAGATGTTTGTTCCTCTGTATGGATCTTCTAATTAAAATTCTCCCATTCTTTTCCTAAATCAACAACTAGGGGTTTTGCCGACTCAGTGGAAGTAGAGAGAAGTTCAGCTTGTTTCTTTGTTGATGTTTGTTTGGCTGTTTTTTCTATGGTTCTGGCTATGTCCCTTATGGACTCTCTGTTCTTATTGCCCCCATTTTGAGATTGTAGATGTGAGTGCTCTAACTCATGAGTAGATTTTTCCTCTACTTTAGAATTTTCTTTGGAATTTTCAGAATTTTCTTTGTAATTTTCTCTAGAGCTATCGTCTAAGCTTACACTGAGAGTTGGTTCCATTATTGGTTCAATATGTAGTAAGTCCAATGGGACCTATAATAATCTCCTTTCCTTATATTCACAAAAGTCTTCAAGATCATATGGGGCAAAAAGTAGTGATTCCATATGCGTCACTTCTGAAAACGTCTCTTTTTGTAGGAAGAGGTCATAGAAGGCATCTTCCTCATGGGTAAACGGTTTCACTTTTGCCATAGTAGTGAAGTCTTTGGCAGTGTCATTTGGGTCATAATATCTTCCCGAGAATGTAGTCAATTTCATAGATTTCATAATCTCTGCTTCTTTGCATGCATGTCCAAAATCGTGTAGTGCAAACACACCACATTGCAACGGAAATGTAGGCCAAATGGCCTTTTTCTATTCCTTCAATCCTTTACTCAGCCCACCTTCCCCTGTTGTTTGGTAGGCTATCTCCCTAACCATTAACTTATCAGGGACATAGTATGAGAGGACATGCAGTGAAGCAATGCTCCTGAATACTCTGATATATGTAAATGTCTCCTCCCCAAACCATCTAGCTACAAGTAGGATATCTACTTCAACTTCTCTAGAAAATCTAGGGGCATTCCTGTTGTAGACTTGTTTATGAATAGGCATCATAACTCGTTGACAAATTTTGTAAAAATGGTAGCGAAACTGAGATTCCCACATACTTTTATGATATATATGGATAGGAAGTGGGTCTTTTATAGTCCACTTCCATCCCATGATAGGGAATTTGGAACCAAAATAGATAGCATCCATTATATAGGAACTCATGAAAAATGGAGGGTAAACCCTAGAAGAAATACTCCTCTTTATCATATAATCCATTATGGCTCTTGCAAATTATCGGACAAAATTTGGGCCCAATTCATTATTGTTGCATTTACAGCTGCATCTATTAATGGTAGCCATTCTAGGGAAAATTTAGTATTATCGGGTTTGCCAAACATTCTACATAGCACGACTATAGCTAAATTATGAGGGGAGAGAGATAGATATTGTAGAATACATACCCATATTATCCCTTTTGATCTTGCCTTTGTCTTCAATCCAGGTTCGCATGACATCTGTTGGGTCTTCATTCTCCTTAGAAAATTTCTTGAGGAACTGTTTGTTGTAGATATTTTGTGGCTCTGGTAGATTTTACATAAGCTGCAGATTGTCTGGTGAAAAGGATCCCATAACCTCCTTCCTGTTATTCTTGAATTCTCTGTTCGAGATGTCCACATAATCGATTATCCACTAAACCATATCTTTATATGGGATTATTTTCAGCCTTGTGGTTATGCGGTGCAGAAATGATCATGTTGCCTCAAAGGAGGAGGCGTCGGAGGAAATATGAACATCATCTGTGGCCTTTGTTACCAAATATTTTGGTTTCTCTTCTTCTAATAAATCATACATGGCCTCCCATGTTGAGGTTTCTCTGTCTTTGCTGCATGTAGTGTTAGAGAACAGAGGGATCATTTCTGATTTTTCAGACATAATTTCCTTTCCCCTCTTTGCCATTGCTCCTAACAACTTTTTATGTGGATTGTTCCTGAAAATGGAGCGAAGCAAAAGCTATTGGATAGACATAGGTAAAAATGAACATAAGAATGAATGATATAAATGAATTTGGAAAGGTGACAAGAAAGGAGTTTTTATTAAACACAAGTGAGAAGATATTGTATCAAGTTGAACAACTTTTCAAATGTAAATGCCATTAACCTGTACTAAATGCCCACTAATGGTTCCTTATCCCTAGCTTTATTGCTCATTAATTTTTTGCATTGTAAATAAAGAAAGAAACTTATTAGGGTGGCAAGATTTTTATCTATTATAATTCCAATTTTGTGATTTGCGATGAAATATCGCAGATCGCATTATCGCATTTCTTGTCTGTGTTTTCTTTTCCATTCCTTTGGTTTCTACAAAATGTGATATGTGGGGCATTCTTTATTAGTTTTCAAAGCATCGCTTATTTGATAGGTTTATCTTTGTAAAGGCTCTTTTAATTGCGCAACGGACTTGAGTGTTTCTATAACATAGTTGACAATCAAGTCCAAGGTCCCATCGCATTTCGTAATATTGCAGGCTTGATAAGTTTTTGAATCTTTCTTAAGGGTTTCCAATGCGATGTGATAATGGTTAACGTTTCATCGAAATATCGCACATCACATGGTTAAAGATACTTTGTGAGGGTGCGTTCTTTACAAGTGGTGATATGCGATGCAAGCCTTACTTTAATAAGACATGTTTTAGGACTTAGTTCAAATGAAAAGTCTAATAGTTTCAAGGTTAAGCATGGTAATCCCTTTTAATCACTTCTTTCGTGGGTTTCGTTCATTAACAGGGGTTTTGACATGCTTGATCATGTGATATGCGAAAAGGCAAGCATTTGCTAGTTTTTGAAAGGGTTTCATCTTGATATCTTGCTTTATTCCAAAAAATAACAAGAAAATTCCTAAATGTTAAATTTATTTTTTTTGGAAGGGATTTTTAAGGGTCCCCATTTATTAATAGAATATTAGCTATTATGTTAAAAAATGGGGGCATTCTTGAATAGCACAAAAATTGGCGATTCTCTGGAAGAACTAGTTATCTTTGATATTTTTTTTAAATTCCTAAAAAAACTTACAAAATAAATGTAGTTTAGAAAAATAAAAAATACATGAAATATAAGATAAGTAACACTACTCCGAATCATAAAAACAACATCTACCTAATTATCATTCTTTTGATCATTCTTTTCAATATGAAAGTTGCTTTGTCTACATCATTCATTAACCTCTTATTCTTTAATTTTAAGCATATTTTAGACTTACACTCTGCGAATGAAAGCTTACTAGATGGGGAGAATATTTGACTCCTTAAGAGTTTCTGGATGACAATTGTAGAGTTGAAGATTCTTTTCTGTAGAGAGACTTTGCTTTGTTGAAGATACTTTTATTCACTGATGGTAGAGGAAAGTTTCTTTATAAAGTCGAGGTTTAGCAAAAGACAAATAATTTTGGCAGAGAATAAACAATTTCAGAGCAATAAAAGTTAACCCATGTTTCAAATCTGAAAGTCGTCCACTTAACCATCTCTACTTACACAAGCGAAAAGTCAAAATATAAAAGAGACTATTATTTGTAAAGCCAAAAGTAAATGCTACTCAACTTTTATTTTTTCTAAAAGGTAAAGGAAATAATATACAAGGAATAGAAGAGGTGATCTTCTATGAACAATATTTCTTAAGGATCTACCCATTAATAGGTAGAGATTCTTTCTTGCCTGATAAATCTTGTAATGAAAAGGTTGATGGGCCTATATGTTCCACAATCTAAAATGGGCCAAGCCACATTCGTTGGAACTTGGTATGATTACCTTTTTCCTCATGTGCTTTATCCCAGTTCAATACCAAGTCTCCGAGCTGAAAGGATTTTATACTTATAAAATTTGCATCAAAGGAAGCTTTGACTAACTGTTGATGATGTGCGTGTGTAATTTTGGCCTTTTCCCTTTCTTCTTCGAGCTTAAGGATTTGTAATTGTCTCACTTGCATGGAAGAGGAAGGAGTTTCTTCAATAAATTGAACTAGGGTAGCGAGGGAATAGATAAATTTATTAGGAGGACATCTTCTTTCCCATAGACCAAATTAAAAGGAGAAGTGTCTATGGAGGCCTTCTGTGTTATTTGATCTACCCATAGAGAAAATATTAAAGACTTATGCCAGTTTTTCTAACTTTGATCAACGGTTCGTTTAATAATCCTTATGAGAGTTTTGTTTGTAGATTTAGCTAAGCCATTTCCTTAAGGATAATAGTTAGCAGGGTATTTAAGTTTAAAACCTCTTTTAAGAGAAAATTATGTCATGGCATTACCTGAAAAATAAGATGTGTTATCAAACATAAGGGCAGATGATAGACCAAATCTGGTAATAATAAATTGATCGATGAATTCAATAATGTTTTCAGAATTGGCCACCTTAAGCGAAATTTCTTCCACCCATTTCGTGAAGTAATCAGTTGTTGTAAAAATGTATCTATGCTTCTTAGAGGAGTTAGAAACAATCTCACCTATTATGTCCAGTCCCCATTGTTCAAATGGATGTTCAATGTTGGCTGGTTGCAATGGTAATGTGGGTCTCCTCTGTCTACCAGCAGTTGTTTGAAAAACTTTACATTTCATTACATAACTATGTGCATCCTTGAATAAGGTTGGCCAATAGTGTGTTGAGGCAAATTAATTACCTATCATTTAATTTTCAACTCGGGGGTTTCATAAAACTTGTGAAGCATGCGTACACTATATATGCTAGAAATTAACTTCCAATTTAGATCAATCTAACAACGAAACCAAATAAAGAAACATCAACTTCACTTATTCTAATTCAAAAATCGATTCAAAAGAAATTATAGTACAGTGCGTGGAATTGAAATCTTAATCTATCACACTCGCAAGAATTGAAATCTTAATCTACCACACTTGCAGGAATTGAAAAGAACACCTCTTTCAAAAATGAAATTGCATGAAATGAAATCTACTCTAAGGGATCATGTGTGCATTATCAAATCAGGATTCTATGAAATGAATAATCAAAACCACATGACATAAATGAAAGAAAAAATTGAAATCCTAATCTACCACACTCGCAGGAATTGAATTCTTAATCTACCACACTTGCAGGAATTAAAAAGCATACCACTCTTTCAAAAATGAAATTACATGAAATGAAATCTACTTTAAGGGATCATGTGTGCATTATTAAATCAAGATCCTATGAAATGAATAATCAAAACCACATGACATAAAATGAAAGCAAAAACAATCACTCTTAACCTCTCACGCGGGAAAAGATATAAAAGAAATAAATCTTAATCTATGAAAGCAATAAATCTTAATCTATGAAAAACAATAAATCTTGATCTATAAAAAAAACAATAAATCTCACACATTATAGATGGCCAATCCAAAAGCATGAGGGATGGAAATTTGAGAGACTCCAAATACAAGCATAACCAAATCAAAGTGAACATCACTCATGAGCATGGTGCCAAATCCAAATTCTATATTCAAAACATGAGAATTTCCCCAACTTTTCACATGCTTTTGAAAGGAGGAGGCTCTCCTATTTATACAAAACATAAGAAGCTACCTCATTAATGGAGGTCCATTATTCTCTCCCTAGATCCCTAGAAAATCTCATAGAGTTACAACTTAAATAGGTAATGATGAGACGCATATCCTCTTTGACCTTTATCCAAATCTTCTTCCATATCTTGAAGAGAATTCGAATTTGAGAATTGGAGGCCACATAAGGGTGCCTTTTAATCTTCCAAATGACCTACACATGTCATGAAATTCAAGCCACTTTTAAGTATTAGTAAGCATAAGACAGTTTTCTAAGTTTTAACTAGTTAATTCACTTATAATGCTAGAAATTATTAACTTTTCGAAAACACAAATGGAACCCATATAATTATGAAAATGGAGGCTAATGGAAGGTTATATGGTCATCGAGTTGCAACATGTGAGTGAAATGGTGGTGATAAAAGTGAAAGTGGATGATATTTTGAATACGCTTTGGAGACTCTACATACCCCCCAACTGACGTTATTGCATGTCCTCCTCTACTACATTACTTAATCATGATTCGATTTTGAATGAGCTTGGCTTATATCAATTGTCCTTAAACTCTGCATTTGACAATTTAATTTCTTTTTGCAAAGTATTCCTTGTTGAACATTGAATTGCAACATGTTTGGTTGGTTCTTGTGTGACAACCAAATTTTAATTGGTATTGGTTCTTGTGTTTCAATACCTTGTTTCTTTTTGTTGCAACAAGATTCATTGAAAGTATTTAAAAATGCATCTTTAAATCAACCATATAGTATCTTAATCATTTAAGCATTTATTTGCAAATCACATAACTTTTGATTCATAATGCAATCATAATGATTAGGAAAACTATGTTTGGATGAAATGAAGTGAAATGGAATGAAGTGATATGGATGTGATAATAAATGGATGTCCCTTCCCCCCAACTAAAGGTGTTTATGGTTTTTTTTTTCAAATGAGAAAGGAAATATGGTGAAGTATTTTCCAAAAAGTATAATTTTAGTATTCAAGGAATTCTATGATAAAAAGATAGAAAAGAACATACGTTTACTTGCCTAAGAAGTGGACAAACTATGCATATGTAGAGAAGTTGTAACTGATGCTAGATCATGGAATAGAATGTAGAATTCATCTGCTTCTTGGTTGCATAAATAGTGGATGAGGTAGTGAAAGTGGATTCTTTATTTTTGATGCTAAATCTGTTGTATTTGCTGCAAAATGATGAAATGATATAATCTTCACCTACTACAAAACCCAACGGTACAATTCTAGTCATGTGAATAAATGTGTTGTTGTCGACCATGAAGAGAATTCATTGGATTACCGGCCATTGATGAATGTCATTAACCAATGTGAGGCAAACTCATCATTAATGTCAACAAGTGGCAAGGTACTAATAAGGTACCTAAGTACATCTTGCAAAGTATGAATAGATGATCTGATGCTAAGCCACTTGCAAGATCAAACGATCAAGGGACATTAATGTATTCCCATGATTGTCAGTGCGAGAACTTGTCATTGATGCATATAAGCCTCAAGGTACTAATAAGGACTTTAGCCCTGAACCTAGATAATGTGCTAATGTCGATAGGCCAAGACTTCTTAAAAGGGAGGCCTTAATGAATCCTCCATAATCTAACACGAGTATGAAATGATGATTTTGGAAGGACTATGAATGAAAAAAGTTACAGTGGATCAAGGTTTATTTAATGGAAAGGAAAATGACAAGAGGGTAAACAAGTGAACGGAAAGCAAAAGGACAAATCAGCGTGTAAGCGAGCTAAATGTCTCTATGAATGGAAATTATGGGTAATGTGAATGGGTAATGTAAATGGAAAATGTGAAGGAAACATGCGACTCTTTGCAAGGGAAATGGTGATGACGATGCTTAGCAAAAATGTTTGGACATCTTGTGAGTTTGGAGAGGGAAAATGATGGCATTTATGGATGATAGAAATGGATTCAATTGGTTCATGTTTCTTGAAATTGGTCATAGAAAACCAATCATGCATAATTGGCTTCCTTCAATTCTTTGATTGCCCTAGAACTTGAAAATAAACATGGAACTAACATTGCAATAAAACGTAAGTGTGTTCAAAGAGAAGTGATCAATTTCTCTAGGTACATACAAAAAATTTGCATAATTAACAGGTTCATGATGTGTTTTCGTTTCAAATGGTTAGTCCAATTTCACAATTGCGATAATAAATCCAATGTCTAAAAGAAAATAATTTCCTCAAATTATGTTTGAATCATATCATTTCATAAAGATAAAGAAATATTATTTGTGAATGCTTAATGATTCCTGCAAAAGAATCCTCAATTAAAAAATTCATCAATTAATCCTATGGATAAAGTGCCTTCATGGTTCTTCTTCTTTCATAGATCATGCTTGAAAACATCATCATTAGACAAAACCAATAAATTTTGATCATGATTTTCTTATTAAAATGCATTGTTGACAAATATATCATTGAGTTAAATACATAGCTGCAAAATTGTGGTTCAGCTGCAGAATTGTGCAGTTTCTATAGCTAAAATCCTAAACAGACAGTTAAATATACAACTTTTTTGTTATGAATAAGTAACCAATCCAATCTTCAAATTGATCAATACCTCTTCCAGAAAAATTAGCAAATAGAACAATTTATATATATATATATATATTATAATATTTTTATATATATATTTTTCTTGTTTCGACAAGTGTGTTTGAGTGGACCATCACCAACAAATTTTCCTCATATCTGCTCCAATCATTTAAATGAATTTTCACATCAATTTTTTTTAAGAAAATTTTCCATGGAAATTTTCTTAAAAAAAATAATAAAACGCACAATCTAAAAATTAATGAAATATTTACAAAACTAAAAAGTAAAATAAATATACATAAAAGAAAAACAAATATACAAACTAAAATACACATATAGACTGATTAACTAATATGTTGTCTATGCTTGAAGTTAGAAGATGCCTATCATAGTCTTCCTCATTCGACTTATGCCTACCAGTGGCGAACTTTTTATACAAGTTAGAAAACACTCGAGTGAGTAGAGTGGATATTGCAGTAATAATGAGAGTTGCAACAACTGCCTTAGATTTTTCATTTTTCTTGTCTGATTATTCAAGAGGAGGTGAATTGGAAATATGTGAAACGCAATAAATAAATCGAATTGTTGGGAGATTCAATAAAAGGCTCTGCACCGAATCCAAAATCGAAACTCTTTGTTGGAAAAGCACCCCTTTCTTGGCAAACCTCGCTAGAATCCAGCGAACGACAAGCAATGTGAGAAAACGGTGATCCACATCTCAACATATACGTGGCGGATCTACCTCCTATAGATTAGGGAGGCTAGATTCTTGGTTGGTTATTTGCAAGAGAAAACCGAATGGCTGCAACTATCTTTGTCCATTAATTAAAAACCGTTTTTCTCACATAATTTGCCGAATATGGATCCAAAGAACCCCAAATATCTCCCAAACGATTAAGAATTTGAGAAAATCACTCCTGGGTATTATAACTGACCCTGTTTTGAAGAAAACCCACATTTTAGTTTTTTGAAATTTGTTTCCAGTTGGCCAAAAATTGTGCTTAAAAAACGAAATTTCAAGTTGCTACGCATTTCTAGCAAATGCTTAGGTAACAAAAATCACTTGCTCGTTGTTGGTTTATCAAACACAACATGGAAGAAATAATGGAGCCATATAAGCAACTAGCAAGGGGTAGAGCAGGAATAAGAAACTCATAAGGCCTTATATACGTTTCACTTTTCCATGTTCTTGCCTCACTAAGATTCAATATCAGGCTTCTTCTTGCTCAATTTGAATGTGTACTCTATGAATCAGTCGAATCTGAATCTGAATCTGAAGTTGAAGAAGTGGTTAAAATCTTCTCACATCTAGACATATAAGACCCACGTAGCTGTTGTAAAGTCCATACCAATTATGTTATGTGTCTCCCTGAGCTATAGCTAAGAAAATTTTCATCCATTTGCTTTGAGGTGGCTCAATTGTCCCAAAATTGCTTGAAATATTTTCATCAACCAAACCACAGGCAAAAAGTTGAATCATAGGGAAAATGGAAAAAATAAGAAATACTACATCGATCCTCAAATCAGAGAATGCATCGAAATGTTGTGCAAGAATTACATGGATAGGTAGCCCACTCTCGAGGGACTAATATGGATCATTTGGGTCAGAGACTTGTGATACTTGGATTGTGGATAGGGCTTAATTAAAAATCAGTCTATGTCAAGCCCTTCAACACAAAGTTTTTAATGATGGATGCCAAATCAAATCAGGCTTGGCTGCAGAAACGAGTCATTTCTGCAACTCCTCAAAAGGAATAGATATGCAGTAATTTGAAGCAAGATTTATATATGAATTTTTTTATTATGATGGATACTAAGCTAATGCAAATTTTTTTACAGGTCACATGAGAGCCTAAATAGTCAATTTCTTAATTCTCTTAAAAAAAAATTGATAATTTTTATTTAAAAATTTACATTTCCCTTATTCAAAAACATGATTTTTTTTTTAATCAAAACATTAATTTATTGAAAATATTTATGATGTTAATGAAAAAAATGCAAGAAAATAAATAAAAATCTAAAGATTTAAAGTTCTAAAACAATGCAATTAAGAAAAAAATGCAATCAAGCTTGATTTTATTTTTCCTAATTTATCTACTTAACTTTATTTTTTTATTTTTAAGTATATGAATGTTTCCAATGGAACCATGTATGTAAAAAAATGATAGATATCCTCATATGCAGGTTTGAAATATATTCCTTAATACATACCCGTGTATGAGAGACCAATTGTCTTGATTGAAATGATGTCAGAAGTTACTAAAGAATGGAATACTAGGATCCAATGACTGTCTTGAACCAAGATTCAATATAATCTTGTCTTCCTTGGCTTCCTTCTATTATGCCATGCAATTCCTAACATATGTGATCTCCATTCATAAAATCTGGTGATAAGCATGCATGAAACTTTTCAATCTTAAGTTCCAGCAACTATTCTTTATCGACGGACATCCATGCTTCTTGGAAATTATCTGAATCTTCTTCTTCTAGTTGTTGTTCTTCAATGGCAGTTGGTAAATCATTTTGAAATACCTCAACATTGTAAGTGGACTGAGGTGTTTTATTGTTGGGGATTCGAAATGGTTGTGCAGGTAGTGGCGTGGGAACAGATCTTTGGGGTGTTTGTGTGTGTAGTAATGGGAAAGGTTGAATTGAGATTAACTGAGGGTGAAACTGATGTTGTGGTGGAGGTGAATGGTATGGATAACATTGATATTTGTATTGAAGATAGTGAGGGAAAGATTGAGCATATGGTGGATTTCCTCTGTAAGGCTCTTCCCAACCCTGTTTCCAAGATTGGTTTTGAGATTGGGATTGAGATGGCCAAGGTTGCCAAGGCAAAGGTGTTTGCCAATTACTTTGAGATTGTTTTGCATAACCTTGAAATTGTGCACAATGATATTGCATCATATTGGGTTGATGAGGCTGCCATGGTCCTCTTGGAGCTTGACTCACTCCATTATCCTTTTGGTAAATTGCCTTTAACCCTGGTAATGATGGGCAATCTTTAGTAGCATGTGATCCAAAACAAATTTTAATGTTATCAAGTGGACATTCATGCAAAGAAACATTTTCAACTTTTTTCTTGTTTTTCATTCTTAGCATCTCAATTTGTTCATTTAAATTACCAAGAATGTTTAGCAAGTTGTTAAGTTCAATTTGCCTTACCAATCCCATTGTCAACTTACTTTCCCTTGCCATAAATAGATCTTGAGGAGATCTTCCATACTTTGCTTTTCCCCTTGATATGTTCTTGCATAGTTCACAAATCTCTTGAATTGATAATTAATAAACATCTCATTTTCCCACTAGGTTAAGAAGATCAATCCATTCATCATGTATAGCATTTAGGAGGATATTTTTAATATGTCTGATCCTAAATTATGCATTTTAGATCTTTTGATATTATAAGTAAATGTCTCCACTAAGTCTTCTAGATTTTCATCCTCTTTTTGATTCATCTTAAAGACTTCATTTCTAAGGTCATGGTGTTTGTAATCATTTTTATATTTTTCCAAAAATGCTCTTTTCATATCAACCCATGTCCTTATAGAATTTGTTCCTAAATTCATGAAACATCTAAGAGATTTATCCTTCAATGTCATTGAAATTCAATTTTTGAATGTGTAATGAGTAGCCATAAGATCTACAAATTATTTCAAATTCAAAAAGAAAAGTTTTCAAGTCTTATGATCTCATACCTTTGAAGTTAGGAAGTACGGATGGAGAGATGTTCGTCATTTGAACATTGACATCAGTTTCTTGAATGGGAAATCCAAAAGGATCTCCATCCATTTATTCATCGTCCTTTGTCATCTCTTCTACCTACAAAAATAAGAATTCATGATGTGGATGTGTGGCTCTTACTGCACCACGTGATATATGTTAGGATATTCTGACACATAGGAATAGTTAAGTTCAACTTGGTCTAGTATAGAGTTAGGTATAGAGTTAGGTAAAGTTTGTTTCTTTACCGTTGTACATTTTGTAACTTACCAATCCGACGCGATTCACGATATGTAGTGATCCGACGGTTCATTCTCTCCTCGGTATTA
>APFE030451678.1:163389-182303 GCA_000404065.3 Pinus taeda | reverse complement strand
TTAATAATTTGCCTGTAGTAGCCACGTTGGCGCAGGCCGTGGACTGTTTCCCTCTCTGAGGGTTTTAACCACGTCAAAATACTGGTGTATTGATCTGTGATCTGTTTGTGAGCGGTGTCCTTTTGGTGTTCTGTCTGAGGAACTTACCCTGTAAATTTCTACAATATAGTGGGGGTGGTAGGTGATTCAAGGTTTTTTTTTATATATAAATGATATGCAGCTAAATGATTTATGCATCTACATTCTTTAATCATGCATCTAGAAAAAATCTAAAAAATGAAGTCTAGATTGAAATCTAGTTCCTATGCATACTTCCTCGGAAATATCACCAAAATGTTGAGGTAAATTAATTACCTATCATTTAATTGTCAACATGAGGGTTTCGTAAAACTTGTGAAGCATGCATTCACTATATATGCTAGAAATTAACTTCCAATTTAGATCAATCTAACTATGAAACCAAATAACGACAAATCAAATTCACCTATTCTAATTCAACAATCGATCCAAAAGAAATTATAGTACAGAGCATGGAATTGAAATCTTAATCTATCAAACTTGCAAGAATTGAAATCTTAATCTACCACACTTGTAGGAATGGAAATCTTAATCTACCACACTTGCAGGAATTGAAAAGCACACCACTCTTTCAAAAATGAAATTGCATGAAATGAAATCTACTCTAAGGGATCATGTGTGCATTATCAAATCAGGATCCTATGAAATGAATAATCAAAACCACGTGACATAAAATAGAATAAAAAATAATCACTCTTAATTTCTAGATATGAAAGCAAATAAAAAACAAGCACTCTTAACCTCTCACACAGGAAAAGATATAAAAGAAATAAATCTTAATCTATGAAAGCAATAAATATTAATATGTGAAAGCAATAAATCTTAATCTTGAAAAACAATAAATCTTGATCTATAAAAAAACAATAAATCTCACACATTATAGATGGACAATCCAAATGTATGAGGGATGGAAAGTTGAGAGGCTCCAAATACAAGCATAACCAAATCAAAGTGAACATCACTCATGAGCATGGTGCAAAATCCAAATTCTATATTCAAAACATGAGCATTTCCCCAACTTTTCACATGACTTTGAAAGGAGGAGACTCTCCTATTTATACAAAAACATAAGAATCTACCTCATTAATGGAGGTCCATTATTCTCTCCCTAGATCCCTAGAAAATCTCATAGAGATTCAACTTAAATAGGTAATGATGAGACACATATCCTCTTTGACCTTTATCCAAAGCTTCTTCCATATCTTGAAGAGAATTCGAATTGGAGCATTGGAGGCCACATAAGGGTGCCTTGGAAGCTTCCAAATGACCTACACAGGTCATGAAACTCAAGCCACTCTTACGTATTAGCAAGTATATGCCATTTTTCTAGGTTTTAACCATTTAATTCACTTATAATACTAGAAATCATTCACTTTTAGAAAACACAAATGGAACCAATATAATTATGAAAATGGAGGCTAATGAAAGGTTATATGGTCATGGAGTTGTGACATGTGAATGAAATGGTGGAAATAAAAGTGAAAGTGGATTATATTTTGAATATATTTTGGAGACTCTACAAGTAGCCAACATGCAGGATTTTATGTGTGGTTGTATCCCCTCCAAAATGTCCACTAGCTAGTCCATCATGGAGTTCCTGCAAAACCTTTTCTGCCTTGGATTTTTCAAGACATCTAAGAAAAGAAAAATCATAATTTATTCTAAATAACACATTATTGATGATTTGGTATTGTCTAGCTTTTAGCCTCAAAGCCCTTTTTCTTGGTAACTTAGTTGTGGAGGGGCATACCCATTTCTTAAGTAAAAGATGATATCAGCATATTTGAATTCAATTTCATTAAGGCTTACCTCGTATACTTGTATATCGTCACCTGAATCTTGCACGGCTGATAAGTTGGATGCTCCTACTAACATTCTGCAAAAGCCTTGACCTTTTACAATTTTAGCTAGTCTAATTTCAATGTCATATTCTTGTAGTGTCATTAGTCAATTTTCCCTCTTCTCACCTACATCCCTTTGTATTAATAGATTTCTCACTGTTGAGAATGGTACTACTACCTTAGTGTGGGTTTTGAGGAGGAAGGGTCTGAAATGCTTTATGGATTTGAAAACAACAAAGGCTTGTTTTTCAACATCTGAATAGTTCAACTCAGACCCTTGTAAATTGGAGCTAAAGAAAGAAACTGTCTTTATCACATTAACCTGTGTTAATATAGCTGCATATGATTTCTTGGAAGCAAAAGTATATAAAATGAAATGATTATAAAAATTTGGAGTTGTTAAAGAGGGAGAATTTGTGATCACTTGTTTAATCAAATCAAAGGCTTCATGCTCTGTGTGTCCCCATTTAAAAAGAGAATTCTTCTTAATCATGGATTGAAGAGGTAAAATAATTCATGAAAAGTCAAGGACAAATCTTTTGACAAAATGTATCTGACCTAGGAAAGAGTGCATAGACTTTTTGTTATGAGGTAAAGGAGTTTTAGAAATTTCTCTTATTCTATGAGGGTCAATGTGAATCCCTTCTTTGGATACAATGAATCCAATGAGTTTTCCTTCACTTAACACAAAGAAATATTTCTTGGGATTAAGAGAAACTCAATACCTCTGACAACGCTCAAAGATTTGTTTTAAATCTCTTAGATGATTACTGCACTTATTGGAGTATATAGTTATATCATCTAAATAGATTGCCACTGATTTGTTTACCAAAGCTTTGAAAACTATGTACATGGCTCTTTGAAATGTTGCATTGGCATTAATTAATCCAAATGACATCTTTTGATAGGCATAGGTACCCCATTTGGTTCTAAATGTAGTCTTTAGCCAGTCATCTAGATGTACTAGAATCTAACTATAACCTGAAAATCCATCCAAGAAAGACATTAGTTATGAGCCTGCAACTAGTTGCAATATTTGTTCCATAGGAGGAAACGAAAAGTTGTCCTTTTGACAAGCTTTGTTAAGATTGTGAAAGTTTATACATATTCAAATATCACCATTCTTTTTCCTGACTGGGACAAGGTTAGAGACCCACGTGGAACATCTGACCAGGAAAATAATATTGGCTTTGAGCAGTTTATTCAATTCAGATTTAATCTGATTTTCTAAATTGGATGAATCTTTCTCAATTTCTATTGCACAGGTTGAATTATAGAAGTTTCGTATGTTTTAATATCTTCATAGTTCCAAGTAAAGACATTCTTACATTTCTTCAAAAAAACGTATGAAGGCTGATTTTTCATCTGATGTAAGACCAAGAACTAGATTGATATTTTGAGGTTTAAGATTAGTTCTAAGATTAACTAATTCAAACCTAAAAGTTGAACTCTAAAGTTTTGAGTTGGTTAGTCTTTTGAATTTGTCCTTAAGGTCATACAAATCTTCCAGCTTAACAACAGACTTAGGTATAGCATTCATTATTTCTTCTTGCTTAAGTTGGTCATCATGTTGATCTTCATCAATTATCTGGTCATCATAAGAACCTTCTAATGTCAAAAATATTATGATGTCCATATCATTATTAAAGACTCGCCAATCGGTGACATTGTCGGGAATAGAAGTTCTAAAAATCAATTCAATAGAAAAGTGATCAGGATTGTAATCTCATGGTGGAATGAGCTTAGAGGCCACATTAGCCAAAAGATCGACACTTGCATTCTAGAGTCTTGGAATAGGGGAAATATTAAACGTTGTAAAGTGATAAGTAAGGTCTTGTACTAACAATTGATAATGTTTCAAATGTCCAAACAAATAGTGTATAGTATTTCTTACCTGTTTTATCACAATTTCTAAATCCCCAAACACTTGAAGGTGTTTTATATTAAGGTTGATGGCTTTATATAGGCCTTGAACTAACGCTTCATATTTAGCAGTGTTGTTTGTGCAATCAAATTTAAGTCTGCATGCTAACATGGTTTTTCCCTTTTTGGGCTAACTAATATGCATCATGCTCCTAATCCATCATTGGATTTAGATCCGTCAAAATATAATTTCCAAAATAAAGAGCTAACTACAAGTTTATCTACAAAATTTATACACTTAGAAGTATCTATTTGAGAAAAGTTTTCAACTTGCGATACAACAAAATTTTCCAAGTAGGGTGATGTATTTGCATTGAAATTTCCTAGAAATAATTCGACTGCGTAGTTTTTGATGATATTTCTACTATACATGACTGGTTCATTCTCTCCTTCTAATTCTATAATAATATAATTTTGATGTTTTTCACGATCAATCCTTATTTGATTTGGATTTCCATTATAGGGAAGCCACATGTGAGACTAGTCAGTCGCAAAATAACCATGGAGCTTCTCTGACCAGTCTCTACTAAGGATTAAGTCGTAGAACTTAGGAATATCAGCTACAAGAATGTCAATGACTTGACACACTTTAGGGTTCGATGAAAGTCTAATGGTAACTTGATTAAGCTCCCCTATAACTTTGACTTGGGATTGATCTAACTGCACAATGCACACAACGTAATTTTGAGGCTGAACATTTAATTTTGCACAAACTGTTATTGGTAAAATATTAGATGAAGCTCCAGAGTCAACTAGACAGTTGTGTGTATTTTTGTTGAAAATTTCAAAAGGCAACAAAAATGGAGTATGGGATTTAGATCTTCCTCCAATTAGAGAAATATCGGTAGGATCGATTATGTCCAGTAAATTACTATGGGGCCTTCCCATTTCTTGGGTATCTTGTGAGACTATAACGGTAGGAAGAGGCGAAGTAGAGAATGCTTTGAGTTCTTTGAGAAGTAGCTTATGTTGATGTTTCAACTTACCATGCTCATGAAAGGTAATGTTTTCCCTAGTATTTTTCATATCATCCACAATGTTGTATTCCATTTCATTGGATACTATGAAGGTCTTAGTTGGAGGTGAGCAATTTAATTAAAGAGGAGAAGTTTGGGTAGATTTGGATTGAGATTTCTTACCTATTGTTTTTTCCTTGGGAGCCGGAGTTGATACCTTCTGCTTTAGATTTGTTTGAGGTGAATCAACAAGGTTTCTACTTTGGGTCTCAAAAATCGAGTGCTTCTTGTGTATCTTCATTGGGAAGGATAAAGTCCCACATTCCTTGTAATTTGAACACTTCTTCATCATTTGTTTGTTCTTCAATTGTTGAGACTTCATCATCCTCCATATTTGATTTAGCATTTGATATAGTGCTTGGAGGCTTAGGATTAGTGGAGGGATTCCTTTTATATGGTCTAAAATATTTCTTTGAGGAAGTCTCTTCTACTTGTTTCTTGATATCAGCCATTTCATTAGACATGGTTTTGAGGACTTTTTGTAAACCTTCAAGATCAAAAGGAGATTTAGGTGCTTTTTTCTTGGATTCATCCCTAAAAGTCACTTTCTTGGATTTTCGTTCTTCTAAAGCATTTTTCTTATCTAAGGTTGTAGAACTTTGTAGAATTTCTCCTACAAATCAGCTAGCTTTGGTACCATGTAGAAATGTTTCTACAAATCAACTAGCTCTGATACCATGTAGAAATTTCCCACCTATAGATCAACCTAGTAATGCAATGTACTAAAGCAAAACACTTGATCTACTTCTGAAAACAATTTAGCGGAAGCTTAATCAACCATGAGCAACATCAATAAGAACACATATAACTGATAAGAAGGAATCAATCACACATAACACAGAAGAATTTATCCAGGGAAAGCACCTGACTAAAACCCCATCTCTGTATTATCATACAAGTGGAAATATAGTCCGAATTCCTCAATTAGTGGAGCAAATCAAGGACACATTCCCAATCAGTGGAGAAATTATTTCATTTTATCACAAAGACTTCAAGTTTGATTTTCCTTAACTAATTAACTCATGGAGAATTAATTAATTAATATTCAAACTGCTGGTAAGACCAAATTTAAATTTTACTTCCTATTTTAGACCAGGGACTGTTTAAAAATAGGAATCCAACTTGAACTGCTAAAAATAGGACTTCTGTTTTTAGCACTTCCATTTTTCATTCCCTATTGTCCAATCCAGCACTGATGCCCAAACTGCTATTTTTAGCAGTGTTATTTTTAGCAATTTCTTGTTTCTAATTTTCAACGCTCCCTCTCAACAAGAAAGGCTTCCTCTTGAACCCGATCTCGTACCTCTGGAATGTTCTGCATGCAACACATCTACCAAGTGTGGTTGCTCCAACAACTCTCAGAACAAAAGAAACTCCCAATTGACCACTCTGTTGCGCTAGAAACATACTCTAATGTTGAAGCTCTACCTACTGCTGACAAGTGCTCCCTATCTACCCTCTGCGCTATTGCAACATCTCCATGCATCTCGCACCATTGCACCCTTCTATGTGCTACCCTGCACAGTGTAACACACTTGTGCCTCTCACATTGCTGCAGCCTGCATGCTCTGCATTGTCTTGGGATTCCCTGCACTATAGCTCTCTCTGCCACTGCATCCACATCTGCCTCTACCCAATCAGTCAATTCCTGCTACTCCACATTGGGGCTCTTGTAGCAAACTCGAATCAAAGAGGTTGGGTACCTCAAGGATCCTACCCTTATTCCAACCTTCTTGGGATGACCACTCCACATCGCCCCACCTCCTACCTGGAGGTATGGATACATGTGATTCCTCTACCCACTTGGCTCGAAATTTCCCCCCACTGGAGGTCTCTGCATGAGTGGATGCCTCCACTCGATCTCCTCTCATCTTCTTTAGTTGTGGCTACTCCACAACCTCCTAAAGTTGCTGCACCAATCGTGGCTCCTCCACAATCGTCTGAGACTTCTTATGGCACTGCATGTTGAGAGGTAATTTACTCTCCCTCTCAACCACCAAGTATCTAACCTTTGTCTTGATCCTCAAAGCTTTGCATGCATCTTGTACCTCAAGTGCATATAGGTTCATGGCTAGCACACCAATCCATTTCCACTTTCCCGCTGCCACGAATTTTTTTAGAAAAAGAGCTGATTTTAAATTGGCAATATCTCCCTCATCCGAACTCCAATTTAGCTGATTTTTGTTTTTTGGGTATTTTTCCACAAGGAATCCAAATATAATATTTTTTTCTGAAAAATTTGTACAAAAAATTTCAGATCTTCTCTGCAAACTCTCGGCCCAAAACTCAAAACTTTGAAAACTCCTCTAGTATATTGTTCTTCTTCGATCACCTGTGCTCTGATACCATGTAGAATTTTGTAGAGTTTTTCCTACAAATAAGCTAGCTTTGATACCATGTAGAAATTTTTCTACAAATTAGCTAGCTCTGATACCATGTAGAAATTTCCCACCTGTAGATCAACCTAGTAATGCATTGTACTAAAGAAAAACACTTGATCTACTTCTACAAACAATTTAGCAGAAGCTTAATCAACCATGAGAAACATCAATAAGAGCACATATAACTGATAAGAAGGAATCAATCACACATAACATAGAAGAATTTACTTGGGGAAAGCACCTGCCTAAAACCCCATCTCTGTATTATCATACAAGTGGAAATATAGTATGGATTACACAAAGCCTTAGCTCAGAAGCTATCCATCTCTTAGTACAATCCCTTTGTTGCTCATAGACAGTCAAAGGCTTCTCACGAACCTTCTCCTCTACCTTCCAAGCCTCCTATTTCTTTGTGTAGTTTCCTTGGGGTCCAGTGTTGTCACCTATGTGAATTGGCCTCTTCACACACTCACTAACCTCTAATCTAACTACACAAACTTGAAGGAGATAAATCCTCATCATGGATGAGCTTCCTTTATAGGAAAAATATTCATCCAACTGATAGTACACTTTCCCTTCTCTGATCTCAACCGGGTCTCTGTTTGAATTGGCATGCATCATTTATCCATGAGAGAATACTCAGTTATCTGAAAATAACAGCGGTCACATGCATGCAAGCATCAACAAACTGTATCTCATTAATTTAATAACTTGTTAAATTAATTTAACTGAACTTGACTAAGTTAAACTAAGTCAACTAATCCTCTCAATACAGAACCCATCCTTAATTCCTCAATCAGTGGAGCAGATCAAGGACACATTCCCCAATCAGTGGAGAAATTATTGCATGTTCTCACAAAGACTTCAAGTTTGATTTTCCTTAACTAATTAACTCATGGAGAATTAATTAATTAATATTCAAACTGCTGGTAAGACCAAATTCGAATTTTACTTTCTATTTTAGACCAGGGAATGTCTAAAAATAGGAATCCAACTTGAATCGCTAAAAATAGAACTTATATTTTTAGCACTTCCATTTTTCATTCCCTGTTGCCCAATCCAGCACTAATGCCTAAACTGCTATTTTTAGCAGTGCTATTTTTAGCACTTCTATTTTTAGCAATTTCTTGTTGCCAATTTTCAACAAATGCTAGAATTCATTTTTCTACAGCTATTGCTTCTTTCATGTTTTCTGCCAAAGTTGGTTTGGCAGCTCTATCGACCAAAATAGTTGCGTTTGAAGGGAGGGTAGAAATGTACCATTCATTTTGGACTTCATCGTTGGGCTTGGATGCCATTTCTATTTTATTCAATAACTTGTTGAAATGAGAATTGAAGTCTTTGATCGGTTCTTTAGGTTCAGTTTTCAAATTGGAGAGATCATTGAGAAGGGTAGCCATGGATCTATCATCTCCAAATTTGGTTAGGAACTCCTCTTGAAAGGCATCCCAACTATTAATAGAACCTGATGGTAATGAAAGGTACCATGATCTTGCTGATCCTTGTAAGGTATAAGGGAATAATATTACAACTGTATCTTCTTCTACTACTTCATTTAGGTTAATGGACAACATAAAATTGTTTATGTGTTCCTCGGCTGGTAGGCCGTTATCAAGATTGAACTTTGGTAGCGATTTCTCGAGATGGGCTGACAATTGGTGTAAAGGCCCTGCCATCCATACGGCTCTTGGATTTGTCCATGGCCTTGGAGGGTTTTGATCCATCATTGGTATCTTCATAGAGGAATATGTTCTGGTGGTTGAAGGTGATTGTGTAGAGGAGGCTTGTGCTCCAGTACCTATGTAAATCATGAGATGGAGTTGTGAGGTGGATGATTGAACTTGTGATGAGATGGATGAAATGAATGAGGATGATTGAGGTGATGAGAGAACCTCACTATGGTATTTAGATGGTGTCTTCTTATCCCTCTTATGGCTTGGTAGAGGGAGTTCGAATGGAGGGATCCCAAGCTTTTCACTCTATGCTCTAGTCAATCTCTGAGATGAGAGAAACTGAGAAGTAACACTATCTTGGGATAACTTAGATTCTTCTTGAGATATGGAAATCCCCTATAACTTACGAATCAGAGATTGAACTTCAGGGGATTCTATAGAGGAAGAATGATATGGCTTTTGTAGAATTTCAATACTGGGTTCTAATGGTGTCTTTACAACGTCTCAGTTAGGATTCGGAGATTTGGAATGCGATGGAGAAGTTGGAGATGAGGGTGAGGGATTTTTACTCTTAAAATGGCATGTTGGTTTTAATTTACTTTTCATTCGTAGTTAGGCCCTCCTGCTAGCACCAAAATGTTGAAGCCTCAAAAATTGTTGCTACAACATGGGGGAAAACCACCTGGTCCGAACCTTGGTTGGTAGCTCCTTTTCCGTTTAGTGTAGTGGCTCTAACTAGGGATAATGGGACTAGTTTCCCAAAAAGAGATTTTGATAGTGTTGATGGGGTTATATATGATGTAGTGTGGGAATGATTAAGCTAAGTGCAATCTAATCTAAACTATTTGAACACATGCATATATCCTAGTTTAAAAACTAGTAAACTATAACTATGCCGAGGAATAAAGTAAAGTATGCAATCTACAATAATGTCCTATAGAAATTGGTAATAAAGATCATTCAACTGCAATACGAAGTGAAATCGTTTAACAATAATCATTTTGGATAAATAGTTATCCAAAACGATTGTGAAAGATATATCGCATATAGAATCATTCATATATTCAGCAGGAAATTGAAGCCAACATCATACAAAAGTGCAATAATGCTAATCGAAATTCAAACTTTCATACATAAAACAATTGAAGAAAATTTATTCCTTGATACATAAATAAAACAAAATCACAAGATAAAATTACCATATATGATAAGTTATGCTCATGTGTTTCAGCAATATCGACCTAATTTGGATGAATCCAACATCATCTAAGAGTGCAAAAGAGAAATTTCAGTAGAACATGCCAGCTATTCAAAAGAAAATAGATCATGTTCACTTCATTCCACTAGAACCTCCTAAAAGGTACATAAGTGCATGTTTTGAATAATGTTTCTGATAAAATTTCTGGACCCCTCTCTAAATGCATGAGAGGGGTTTAAATACTAAAACTATAGGTCCTAAAATAAATTATTACATAAATAGTTGAGGAGGTTTAAATGACCTTCCTCGGATTATGCTAAATAAAAATAAAACAAAGTGACTAACTCATTTTCATTTGACCATTAAGATCACAGATATCTATTGTTGGTTGGAGTTTTGTCGATTGGCCGATCAAATATTTCAACTGTCCAATAAATATAGCGTATGTCATTGATGGCACCATTTTTAGTGTGGAGGTAGTTAGGCATCGCAAGGTCATCCACTGGATGAATGGTTTGACTAAGAATTGTTAGTATGCTTCCCAGTTCAACTTTTTCATTTATCTGATCAACTCCTCCCTTTCCTTTGTTGCTTGTCTTCATTGTTGCTCTAGTTGATTGGCATTTGGTAGAAATCCAGGTATAGATTTTGCAACTAGGTTGGTGTCATGTATATTTTCATTAATGGCTTCGATGATGCTATTTGTTGCTACTTCCATGACCGTTGTTTCCCTTTCTTCTTGCTTGATCCAAGAATTCCATTATGCAAATAGAATTTCTTTATGTGATTCCTCCAGTTTTGGAAAATCAACCTTTCTCCCATCTTCTGATTCTTGCGAGGTGATAAAGTCAGAAATCCTTTTATGGACTTCGTCATACTCAAGTTTCATGTTGATGACTCGGCTTGTTAGCTTATCACTGATCTCGCAATAAGGATTTATTTGTGAGATTTTCTGGCACCGAAATTCCTTTTGTTGCAATAGTTGGGCATTAAGGTTGAGTGCTTCTTCTACGAACTGATCGATTTGTAAACTATATTTATACTTCTCTGACATAGCTTGAATACACATATCCTTTTCTGCTAGGCTGGCTTGATGTTGTATTTGCATCTGTTCAAACTCCTATTATAGTTTGGCTATTTGTAACTCTTCTTGTTGGTTAGATTTTTCTTGCTCTAATTGTTGTTCCAACAATAGGATCTTTTGTTCCTTTTCTCTTAGATCTTTTGTTCCTTTTATCTTAGCAGCATTTGGACCTCTATTTCTTTATCAATTGTTTTTGTAACATAGGCTCCTGCAAATTGTGATAGTCATGTAAGGTTCTCATATGGGTCCACAGGAAAATCTTTCCAGATAATGTCCATTGGTTCGTTGTCGGGAGTGGTAATAGTTGTAGCATCTAGCTTTCTTTTCTTCCTCCTCCTTTTGATGACAGCTTTATGGGTAGGGCTATAAAACACATCTAATGGAGGAATTTCATCAATTCTCAAAATAATTTCAGAAGTGGGGGTGGCAGGAATGAGTTCTACATCCTGAGTGCCTACAATTTTCTCTACTGTAATTTCTTGAGTTGATATGTGTTGTGGAGTCTGTATCTCAGATGTTTGTTCCTCTATGTGGAGCTTCTTATTAAAATGCTCCCATTATTTTTCTAAGTCAACAACTAAGGGTTTCGCCGACTTGGTGGAAGTAGAGAGAAGTTCAACCTGTTTCTTTACCGATATTTGTTCTACTACCTTTTCTATGGTTCCGGTTGTGTCCCTTTTGGACTTTCTATTTTGATTTCCCCCATTTTGAGATTGTAGTTGTGAGTGCTCTCACTCACAAGCAGATTTTTCCTAGGACTCAGCTTCAAAATTTTCTTTGGAGCTCTAGTTTAAGCTTACACTGGGAGTTGGCTCCCTTATTGGTTCAATCTGTAGTAGGTCCAATGGGACCTGTAATAATCTCATTTACCTATATTCACGGAAGGCTTCAAGATCATCTAGGGAAAAATTAGTGATGTCATATGCGTCACTTTTGAAAACATCTCTTTTTGTAGGAATAGGTCACCGAAGGCATCTTCCTCATGAGTAAATGGTTTCACTTTCACCATAGTAGTGAAATGTTTATCGGTGCCATTTGGGTCATACTATCTTCCTGAGAATGTAGTCAATTTTAGAGATTTCATAATCTCTGCTTCCTTGCATGCATGTCCAAAATCGTGTAGTGAAAATGCACCACTTTGTAATTGAAATGTAGACCAAATGGAAATTTTCTATTCCTTCAATCCTTTGCTCAGCCTACCTTCCCCTGTTGTTTGGTAGGCTATCTTCCTGACCATTAACTTATTGAGGACATAGTATGAGAGGACATGCAGTGAAACAATGCTCCCGAATACTCTGATATATGTAAATGTCTCATCCCCAAACCATCTGGTTACATGTAGGATATCTACTTCAGCTTCTCTAGAAAATCTAGGGGCATTCCTATTGTAGACTTGTTTATGAATAGGAAGGGTAACTTGTTGAAAAATTTTGTAAAAATGGGGGCAAAACCGATATTTCCACATACTTTATGATATATATGGATAGGAAGTGGGTCTTGGACAATCCACTTCCATCCCATGATAGTAAATTTGGAACCAAAACAGATAGCGTCCATTATATAGGAACTCATGAAAAATGAAGGGTAAACCTTAGAAGAGATACTTGTCTTTCTCCTATACTCCATTATGGCTCTCGCCAAATTATCAGCCAAAATTTAGGCCCAATTCATTATTGTTGCATTTACGGCTGCATCTATTAATGGAAACCATTATGGGGAAAAAATAGTACTATTGGGCTTGCCAAACATTCTACATAGCATGGATGCTGCTAAACTATGAGGGGGAGAGAAAGATGTTGTAGAATACATACCCATCTTATCCTTTTTTATCTTGCCTTCATTTTCAGTCTAGGTTCGTGTGCAATCTATTAGGTCTTCATTCTCCTTAGAAAATTTATCGAGGAACTGTTTATTGTAGAGATTTTGTGGCTCTGGTAGATTGTACATAAGCTGCAGACTGTCCGATGAAAAGGATCCCATAACCTCCTGCCTGCTATTCTTGAATTCTCTGTTCGAGACATCCACCTGATTGATTATCCATTTAACCATATCTATATATCGAATTATCTTCAGCCTTGCGGCTATGCAGTGCATAAATGAGCATGTTGTCTCGAAGGAGGCATCGGAGGAAATATGACCATCGTCTGTGGCCTTTGTTACCAGAGGTCTTGATTTCTCTTCTTCTGATAAATCACACATGGCTTCCCATTTTGAGGTTCCTCCATCTTTGCTACATGTAGTTTCGGAGAACAGAGGGATCATTTCTGATTCTTCAAACGTGACTACCTTTCCCCTCTTTGTCATTGCTCCTAACAACTCTTGCTATGGATTATTCCTGAAAATGGAGTGAAGAAAAATCTATCAGACAAACACAAGTAAAAATGAACATAAGAATGGGGGAACAGATGGAGCGGAGCGAGGAAGGACGAGCAAGGGTTTGGAAAACCTAGGGTTTTCAGAGTCTGCGGAGGAAACGGATCGAGGACGGCAACAAAGGTTTGCAGGGAGTTCATTAGGGTAGCAAAGGAAAAAAAACGATTGGAAACAACCAGAGGTGGATTTAAAAATCGAACCTGGACTGAAGACTGTCATGGAAGGGGTGATAGGGAGGGGAGAGATCCCCTCCTACAAAAATATAGCGGCAGGAGAATCAAGCGGACAAGGGATGCAGGAAAATGCAGAGGTGAGAAGCAACGATGCGCCAGTACTGGGGAATTGGTGGCAAACCAAACTTGGAGGTAGATGCCTGCCCAGAGCCCAGAGCCCAGAAGAAACCAAGGTATGTCATCCCCAATAATAAACTTGAAGACTACAGGAGTTACATGAGATATCATGCCTTGATATGCAAGTTTGTAGGTTTTTGGCCGACAGAAAGGGACCTAGCTAAATGGATACAACAACGTTGGAAGCCGAAAGGGCACATAGATCTAAAGCTAGGGGCAAAGGGTTTTTTTATAGTGATATTTCCAAATCTAGAAGATAAGGAAAGAACCTTTGAAGGTGGACCATATTTTATGAACAATGCCGGATTATTCATGAGGCATTGGGAAGACAAATATAACCCAGACCACGAAAAAATGCTAGCAGCACCCATCTGGGTAAGATTATTGGGACTGCCAACGGAGTTCTGGGATCCTGATATCTTGGAAGGTATCGGAAATATGGTAGGGACCTTCGTTAAAGTTGCAGAGTCAAAAAAAAGAGGGAAGTATACATCCTATGCAAGGATTTGCGTTTATATGAATATAGCTGAGCCATTGCCGAAATACATAGAGTTGGAGTATCATGATGAACTTTGGCAACAACCATTGGACTATGAACATATACCCTTTAGATGCAAGACATGCCATGAATATGGACACCTTTTCAAACAATGCCCACTGAACAAAGAAGAGGAAACCACAAGAAAGCAGGAAGAAGAGCAAAGGGTTCCAGAAGGAAGGAATGAAGGAGAAACAGGCTTCCAGGAAGTCCAGAGAAGAAAAAGGTCAGGAAAAGATGTGGCAAGGTAGCAACAATCTATAAAGTTAGTACCAACAGAATGTCACAATAAATTTCAAGCTTTACAGGAGGAAGAAGAGGAACCGGGGAAAGAAGAAACCACAGAAGAGCCTATGGAAATTACTAAGGACCTAATCCAGAACAGTAAGGTAAGAGAAGAAACAGAGGAGAGTATGGATGTGACAATTGAACAAACCCAGGGGGAGGCAGAAACACAAAGGTATAACGGGAATGAGGAGGAAAGAATCATGAAAAGACTGCTTTAGGACTGGAAAAACCTTGATGAAAGGTTCATTCCAGAAACTCAAAAGCAATTGTATAAAGAAACTTTTCAGAAATATAAGGATAATATAGGAATCACTTCAGAAAGTCAGACAGAGCAGATAGGAAATCAGGGACTCCAAAGTATGGGAATGGAAAATACTGGCAAAGGAGGTAGGAAATGAGGGAGATGGACAATGAACGAAACCATACAAGCGGTGGGAGAGATTTTAGTAAATTCAGGCAAGGTTATACCTCTTTCAGAGGTATTCCATCAACCACCCAAAAAGTTATAAGATGATAGTCACAAGTTGGAACATAAGGGGTCTTAATAGCAAAGGAAAGCAGAGGTACCTGAAGGACAGGTTAAAGAAAGATAAGCCAAGCATAATGATAATTCAAGAGATGAAAATTAGCTCCCAACAATTATAAGGGATGGTTAAGAAGCAAAAAATTCAATATGAGGTGATGGGACAGGACGCAAATGGCACAGCATGGGGTTTGGCTATTCTTTAGAACCCTGAAGAAGTAATGTTTGAAAATTGGATAAGCTCACCCAAAATCCTAACAGGCTTATTTAGATTGATAGGATCAGAGGAGTGGATCCTCATCTCTGGGGTCTATGGACCGCACATTCCAAGAGATCGGAGAAACTTCCTTAAAAGTTTGCAGTCCATAAGAAGGATCTTTCCTGGAATTCCATGGATAGTAGGGGGAAATTTTAATATGATAAGAACAATAGAGGAGAAAAGGGGAGGTATAAGAAGATCAGACCAATACATGGAAGAGTTCGATGAGATGATTATAGAACAAAGGTTGGTAGACATCCCAACAATTAATGGCATCCATACTTGGAATAATCGAAGAGGAGGGAAAAATCAAATAGCCTCCAGACTAGACCGATTCCTTATAGTAGAGTAGATAATGAACCGAGATGTTTATGTTGAAGCCAAGATAATGCTGGCGATGGGTTCTGATCACTGGCCGATTAGGCTGGAAATTGACATTAAAAAAACCTTCCACAAAAGGCCTTTCAGATTCAAAGCTTTTTGGCTCAGGAATTCAAAGTTCTTATCTAAGATAAAGGAATGGTGGAATCAGAGCACGCAAAAAGGAAAAGGTAAGATGCATACCTTTCAATTAAAACTCAAATAACTTAAAGGGAAAATAAAAATATGGAACAAGGAAGAGTTCGGAAACATAATGATGGAAAAACAAAAGCTAGAAAAAGAAATGGAAGAGATCCAACAGCAAACTATCGAAGAGGAAAGAAGTAGAAAAGAAGGAATTATACTAAGCCAACTAGAGGAGCGGAGAAAACAGGAGGAAATCCTCTGGAGAAAAAAATCTAGGATCAACTGGTTACGTGAAGGGGAAAGAAACACAAAGTTCTTTCACCAAGCCATGATTCAGCATAGGCAAAGAAATAAGATTTTCTCTATCAAAAATGAAGAAGGAGAAAGGATAATATATCATGAAGGAATTGAGCAGACTTTGGTGGATCATCACAGGGAAATTTTAACAGAACCTCCAGTAGACAGGGAAGCGATTATAGATCTCATTGGTGAGGAGATTCCTAGACTAATATCAGAAGAACAAAATATGGCATTAATGAGGGCAGCCACTTTAGAGGAAGTGGAGGAAACGGTAAAGAGCATGAAGAAAAACAAAGCGCCACGGCCAGACAGATTTACAGTGGAGTTTTATCAAGCAGGATGGCATTTCCTCGGCCACGAAAACCTGGAGGTAGTAGAGGAATCTTGCATGAAACAAAAGGTATGGCCAAGCCTCAACTCTACTTTCCTTACTTTGATCCCTAAAAATGCTACTTCAGAAACTACCCATGGTTTCCGACCAATTGCACTGTGTAAAGTCATATATAAAATAATTGCAACTCTGATAGCTAAAATATTAAAAGCCATCCTCCCCAGCATAATATCACCTGAGAAACCTGGTTTTGTGGAGGGTAGGAAAATTCTTGATGGACTTGTTGTAACTCAGGAAACAATCCATTCTCTAAAACAGAAAAATTGGAGAGGTATGATGATTAAGCTGGATTTGTCAAAGGCTTATGACCGCTTAAACTGGAACTATCTCAAGGTGATTCTCTCAGCCTTCGGATTCAGTAGGAGATGGACAGACTGGGTTCAGGATATGATATCTGTTAACACCCAGGTTGTTCTCTTTGACTCCCAAGAGAATACGGCCGGGGTAACCACTAACCAATCTTTGGGCTGCAGCTTCTAGCCCAGCTGCAGTCAGAGAGGGCTCTCTCTATTAGGTTTATCACTGGTTTCAGTGAGGGTTTTAGGCTAGTTGTGAGATGAGTTTTTTGGTTGTTTTTGTGTATTTGGTTGGGAGGATGCTTCTGTTTCCTTTAAAGCATATCAAAATAGATGATTAATCCATTGGGCAATGGGGTCTAGGAGTGTTTCTCTTGAAATCTTGATTTCGGTGAAGAGGAAAAGCTATAGGGCCTGTGTGCATTTCATGGAACAAACTGTGAAATTTTGATTGTGATGCATATACAACTAGTAATGAGCAATGAAGATTTCGTTACTTTAGGCTGTATATTGGTGAAAAAGGCATGTCGTCTAAGAGCAATCACTTGAATTCTTAAAACAACAATGCACAGTAAGGATATGGTTTAAAGGTAGCATTCAAGAATTACACTTTAAACACTTTAGCAGAAGAAAACATACGAGGCAGCTCAGATTGAGCTCAGGGTAGTGAATAACTAAATCCTGAAGCTATCCTTTTTCTTTACTGTCTAGAGTTATAAACACAGAGGAAACATGAGAAACAGGAAGTATGAACAACATATAGAATAACTGGAAACATTCATAACTTAATGAGCCATTAGAAACTTATTGAGTCATGTAATGAACAGGAATCCTGCAACTTTGAGCCACACACCATCAAGAGACCAAGAGAGAACACCTCGTTGAAGAAATCCCACTGCCTTTGTATTAAACTGTCTGAGAAATTTACAATATCAGAGTAGCAGAGAATATCTCAGAAAAGAAAAATCTTACATTCGGAGTCCAACCCCTCTCAAAAAACACGAGGGGGAATATATAGAAGTTGTTTACAAAATATCTCAGGAATGAGGTCATCTGAGGAAGAAATATCTATTACACTTGCGTAGATAAAGCAGATGAGAAGTTATTACAAGTATAAATGATAGTAAAGGCTTTTAAATGCTGTCAGAATGGCTTTTTGCCCTTTGAATATTGCGGACTTTAATCTGCGCTGTTCTTCATGAATGAAGCATTAAAGTGTCTTACTGCCTTTGATTGTCTGTATCTTTCTTGACTCTGCCCCCTGTACTTGCTGATGTTGTTGTCGATGCTGAGTGCCTGTGCTGAGCTGGCTCAGTGTCTTTATGCTTTCTGTCGTGTCTTTGCCCACCTGTAAGTGTAATATTGATTGTATTGCTACAAAAATTGTTTTCTTTTTCACCCCTGATTCAAAAGTAGTTTTATCAAGTCCTGCCAATTATCTGGGTGAGGAAGCTGCTGCTTCAAAATTAACCCAACGGTTTCATCAGCTTCAGTATACTTATAAAAATCGGGAGGTTTATCAAATAAATGTGCTACCTCATTTTTAATAAAAAACAAATTGTCTAATTTATTAAACAGAGCTTGTCCTGTTAATGGGCCTGCTGTAGATGACCCAGAAACCTCAGCAATCTGCATGGCTGAAAAGGTGCTTAGTCTTTTGATATACTTCTCATAAGAGAGAAGCTTTCCTGATTCTTCTAGACTGGGGAGCCCTTTGTCTTGCAGTGCTGTGAACCTATTCTGGAACTTGGTTATATCTGCTTGCATGTCATGTACCCTTCTGTCCAGTGTTTGAATGAGGTTCTTCATCGTTGTAGTCCTCTTGATTATGGAAATAGTTTCAGTTCTGTTAGCAATTCCCATCTGGATCAGTTGAGAACTATTCCTATAATTCA
>APFE030451678.1:57919-124269 GCA_000404065.3 Pinus taeda | reverse complement strand
TGCTAAATAAAATAAATAAATAAATAATAAAAATAAAAAATAAAAGTGTCAAAATCAACCCTCTAAAAAAAGGGGTTGATGCTGTGTCAACACTTTTCAAAATCAGCATGAAAATCAGTAACATTGAAAAAAAAAATGTTCATACTTGATACATGAGAAAAATTAAAGTGCCAAAAATATGCTCAAAAAAAAATTATTCTGTCGTCACCACTTTTCAAAATCAGGGGATATTTTGCTACCTCAAAAAAACGGGTACTAGTTCACTTTCTCATTTGATCGGTAACTATGTTTTAAGGGTTCCCTTTTATTAATAGAATATTAACTATTATGTTAACAAATGGGGGGGTTGTTGAATAGCACAACACTTTATTGCAAGCAATTAAGGATATACCTATTTATGCCAAAACAGTGAGGGATATATGTACCAAGAAACCAGGGAGATAGAAGAAGGAATCTTCTACAATTCAAGTAGGTGGAAAACTTGCAAGTCTTATGTCCACTGGATTTGTTACTGAGAAATATGCAGACCCTGGAATCCCTATGGTTACCACCTTTATCAATGGGTATCCGATAAGAAACACTCTAATCGATTTAGGTGTAGCCAACAATGTCATGAAAATTGAGACGTTATCTCACATAGGATCCTTTGACTTACTCCCTACTCCTACCATGCTAGAATTAGCAAACAAGTCTAAGGTAAAGGCAGAGGATGTATTAGAAGACATTGTCATTTCATTGGATTCTTGGGAGTACCCTGCAGATTTTTATGTTCTTCAACCTAAGAGAAACTTGGGAGGGCATCCTTTGATCTTGGGGAGACCTTGGTTGGCTACGGTTGATGCCTACATAGGGTGTAAGTCTGGAAACATAACCATCACTCATGGGGATGAAACTAAACACATCAACCTACCCCCCTGCCAAACCCCTCCTAAAATCGGAAAATACCTATTGGGATGATGAAGAACATAATTTAAAATTTATTCACCCAATGTTGACAATAGCCCAAGCCATGATCCTTATGGAAAATTTGATAAATTGTCATATTTCTAATCATGATTTTTCACAACATTTAGAGGGGAAGTCTAGTCCTAATCTAGATATCATTACTAACTTGCAGAACTCTTATAAATATAATACAGTAGATGAATTACATTCAGCCCTCTTATCTACATTTCATTCATATTCAATGACTGAATATGGAGGTAAGGTAATTGAAATTTCTTCTGGACAAACCCTAAATATCAATTCTGCCTTGACTCCTAAAGAGGAGGAATAATTAATTCAAACATAGAAAGACTTTTCGGATACATTTTCTTGGTAATAAACATACATGAGGGGTATTCACCTGGATACATGCATTCATCATATCTACATATAGGGAAATGTCAAACCTATGAGACAATCGCAAAGAAGAATGAACCCTGCTTTGAGAGAAATTGTAAAAAATGAGTTGCAGAAATTGTTAAATGTAGGGTTCATTTATCCTATTTCAAATAGCCAGTGGGTGTTACCACTGGTTATCATCCCTAAAAAGAATGGTAAATGGCAAGTGTGTGTGGATTATAGGGAAATAAACAAAGCTACATTAAATTATCACTTTCCCTTTCCTTTTATAGACCAAGTGTTGGATACTCTAGCAGGAAAGAGGTATTTTTCTTTCCTAGATGGGTTCTGTTATCTCAAAATATGGCCCTGGAAGGCTGCAGACCAGGAAGACCTCAAGTAACTATTTCAAACCTACTTTAGGCTGAGGCATAGCCTCCCTAACGAGAGAGGGCTCTCTCAAAGGATTAATGTTTTTTGATTATGATTAAGATGACTAACTCTTGTGAAATGAATGTAAAAAATATGAGTGGTGGAAACACAATTAGAAACTATCCATTGGGCTTATGGAGTCAACGTCATTTCAGTATAACAATGTTATCAACCTTACATAGAAGTCAAGGCATTCAACATTCAACACATTCAGAACATACCAAAAGCATATAGGACCACACAGTCTATGAATGTATACAGGAAGTTAGAGCACTATGAGTGAATTCTAAGTGATTACACATTCATACCACTGCAAATATTGGGAAAAGAATAGCACAACACATTCTGAACATCGAATCCCTCCTGAGTCCTGAGAAGTAAAGCCAATCTTGTATTACTAAAACAGAGTCTTTACATAAAGCCAAATATCAGAGCTTTTTTCAATAAATTTCCAACCCTATGTACATTGCTCTTTCTCCTATTTATAGAATTCTTTTACAAGGCTCAGATTCCTCCTCCAACATGAGGGGAATTCGAATTCTACTTCTTATGACACCTATTCACACTTTAACTACCTATTAAATGTAACAAATTGCTAACTAGACTTATTAGAGATCTAAGGCAAATAGGAGTCTGACTCCATATCATGCTAATAATAGCATTCATTACAATCAATTTTTCGTTCTTTGACAAGTGGTCTCTTTTAGTTTAGTTGTAGTAGGTGTTGGTAGCTGCCTGCTAGTCTTTAATGTCACATCTTCTTCCTTGCTCCTGAAAAGTAGGAAACTGCCCCTGTTTACCTACCTTTGGTTTTCCTCAAAGATATTCGAACTAATGAACCATGTCCTTCTTCTTTGATTATACCAAAATATATTAGACTGCCACCTGCTTGATGTGTTGTCAACCTTTTTCCATGTGTGAGAACAAGAACTCTTCGAAATTGTCTGACATATCATGAAATATGGTATTTCTGATCACTTGATAACAAAAGTTTAGAGTTCGAATATATGTTTCTTCTCCCTATTTCTTCCCTTGTTGAATGTTGACACCTATTACATGATCCTTGGAAGAGATTTCTTTTTCAAAAAAATTTCCCTTGGTCTTTCAAAATTGGTTGAATAAGTTTGAATTATGTGGCTACAGCAGTTTCGTAACGCGCTATGAAACTTTTGTGCATTAGGCATTATCTTCAACAGTTTTGTAGCACGCTAAGAAACTGCTGTGTAATCACCAAAACATAGTCTAATATCAAAAAATTGCTATCTTGAGCTTCTTTATATTCAAACATCCTTTTCAACTGCTCCACAGCTTTTCAAAACTGAGTGAAACTGTATGATTCCTCAAGAAAAATTATAACAAGGAAAAAACCATCAAAATTTGGAACATAACCTTTTTTGTTGTGTGACTTCCTTTAGGAGATTTTTTCTGCTGGGCTAACTGCATTTTTAAGTCCTCAATTTGCTTCTTCATGACTCTGGTCCCAGCTCTCAGCTTTGTATTGACCCTTCTGATGAATTGTGCCTCCTTTATTGCAGGAACAGTACAACTATGGAATTGAACATTAAAGTCGACCACCTCTGGTATTTGAAATGTTTTTTCCTCCCATCGAGCTTGCATTTGGTTAAAATAAGCTTCTTTAATTGCATGTTTTCTAGAGGCTTTCTTCAGTCTAACAATTTCAAAGTTTTCCAATTCCAAATTTCTTTTCAATTCTTCAACACCATCTTCTTCCTGAAGGGTAACTACTTTACCTTTATCTTTTCCTTCATGAGACTGAGTTATCTCCTCTGTTTCATCTGCTCCTGGCAGTATCTCCTGTATGTCTTTGAAATTCCTCGTTATGGGTCTTCTTGGCCTAAAGACAAATTTATCAACCGGATCAACGAACTTGAGCTTTTTCGAGGCTTTATTTCTCTTAGCCTTGTCTTTTCCTGACTCTATCACATCTGCTTGAACCAGGGGAGACTCTTCAATATCAATTGCCTGCAATATGTCGTTAAGACTTCCCTTTGGAACCAGGGTGGCTTCAGTCACCACTGCTTTGCCCTTTTCCCTAGCTAATTGGCTTCTTGTCATTCTTCTCTGGACTACTTCACCTGTGGGTGATTCAGGTGCACTCTCTCTGATTTGAATTTTCTCTTTCTGGGATTGTTGGGGTGTATCTTGGATTATCAGTGGCTTGGTGGGTTCCCTTACCTATTTCCTAGCCTTCGCCTTTATAAACCTCCCGGATCTTGTTTCTGCCTGATGATAACTTGTTGCTGGCAAGTCTTTTGTATTTTGAGGACTAAGAACAGTCTCATTCTTGAAACCAGACATGAAGATGAATGTGGGCAGTATCTACCTACCTTCTGGAGTTCATGCAGAACAATCAACTTAACCAATCCATGGTGGAACAATGAAGTCTCACAAGCCTCTTTCCTTAACTGCACCTTATCACACATTTTTCTTAGGCTACAGAATAAGAAGAAAGGTAAATCAATAGATGTCTTCCCTGTGAATGCAATATAAGTTTAAAATGATATGAATACACCTTATTATATCTCCCTTCACAGGTAAGGTACTTCTGTATGCAGGTAAGAAAATTGGCATACGAATCCTTGACATAACTGCTAGGAATAGACTTGTTTAAATCGGAGTTAAAGAACTCGTGCTTCAGAAATTATTTACATGGGTTCATATCAAATTTGAAATTCTTAAACCAAGTTGCTTGCCCTCTTGGAATCTCCGTAACTGTTGATATTATGTCTGGTGAGACCTGCAGTTCAAGCATACCAACCTTTGAATTCAGTCCTGTGAAATTCAAGGCAAATTCCTTGGTGACTTGTGCATGACCTCCCTGGAGTTTCTTGCAAAAATTCCAGCACCCAGCTTGCTTAAATGCATGCTCAACTTCTCTGTTCCTCAAGTTTATGTCTAAACCTTCAGGTTCCATCCTCAAACACCTGCCTAACCTGTGATTCTTTCTCTCTACAGACCCCTCCATGAATCTCCAGCAGAATGATATGTTTGATGACCGGCACTGTTTCAATCTTTGATCTCTGCCTCGTTTGATAGCTGCCTCGCTTGATATGTAATGCATTCAAATTAAATGTTTGTAGATTTGTCCCTTATGCAATGAATACATTCATGATTAAGACTGTGAATACCTGCCTTTTCTTGGATCTTGCAATCCGAGTGTACCAGAGTACCTAGCGACTGTAATGATGGAGATAAGCGGTTGGACATGATATGTGGAGTGTATAAGCTGACAGTGGATGATGCAACCATAACTAAACTTGACAGATTTGACAGTTAGGAAATATTTTCTGCAGATTGCACGAATCTCAGATTTCGTAGCGCAGTCAGTGCAAAATCTGGATTATGTGCTACGAAATCACCTAAAACATGTTGCGCTGCGAAAACACCTAAAACTGAATTATGCACTATGAAATCACCTAAAGAGCTTTGTAGCACATAATAACCTTTGAACAAAGCTGACACATGGAAATTGTGTGAATTATGATACCAGTGGTGAATGAGAATTCATAGTAGATTCCTAATACTCAGACTCTAAGGCAAACAAAAACTCAAACCTAGACTAGCACCAAATCTTTATCATCAAACTAATGTGAGCAGTTTGGAAATTAGACTTCTTAAGTGATAACAGGTTCAATGGGTACAACCAAATCAGAATATCTCCAGAGGACTAGGAGAAGATGGCATTCACATGTTCCTGGGGAACCTATGCATATAAGGTCCTACCATTTGGTTTATCTAACATGCCAGCCACATTTCAATGGGCAATACTTGGTAATTTTCTCTGATCTTTTACATGATTGCATAGAGGTTTACATGGACGGTTTTACAGTAATGGGTGAGACTTTTGAAGAAGCTATACATAATCTTAGGAGAGTTTTGTAGATATTTAGAGAAACTAATCTTTCATTGAGTAATGAAAAATGTTTTATGATTATGACTGAGGTTATTGTTTTGGGTCATCATGTTTCTGCTGCAAGAATTAAAGTTGATCTAGCTAAGATTGAAGTAATTGAAAAGCTAGCCCCACCAAGCAATCAAAAGGGAGTTTGAAGTTACCTTGGACTTGCAGGCTACTATAGAAGGTTTGTTGAGAATTTTACAAAGGTAGCCTCCCCATTGTTTAAATTATTGACTAAAGAATCTGAATTTCATTGGAGTGATGAGTGTCAAGCTACATTTGATAAACTCAAGGAAAAATTTCTTCAGCACCTATCTTGAGAGGTATAGATTGGAAATTTCCCTTTCATATTTCCAATGACGCCTCTGATTCATATATAGGAGCGGTATTGGGCCAAAGAGAAAATATTGTAACCCATGCTATCTATTTTTTTAGTAAAAATTTAACTCCTGCAAAACTAAATTGCACTGCAACTGAAAAAGAGTTCCTTGTTGTAATTTATGCTATTAATAAGTTTAGACATTACAACATTGGTTACAAAGTTTTTTTACATATTGATCATTCTTCTATTTGATATATCATGAACAAACCAGTCACTAATGGAAGGATTACTATGTGGCTTTTGTTGCTGCAGGAATTTGATATCACGATATTGGACAGGTCAGGTAAAGAAAATCAGGTAGCTGATTTTCTATCTAGGCTCAACCATGCAAGTGAGGATATTCCTGTTAATGATAAATTTCCTAATGAGAATTTGTTTTCTATTTCTATCAAAACACCTTGGTTCATAGACATGGTCAATTATCTTGCTACAGTAAAGTTACCACCCTACTTCTCATCTAGTCAAAAAAAGACAATTTTTAGAAAAAGTGTTAATTACTCTTGGATAAAAGGGGACCTCTTTTGCACCGGACCTGACTTGATTTTTCATGTGTGTTAGAGAGGATGAGATATTTGATATCTTAAGAGCTTGTCATGATGAACCCTTTGGAGGACATTTTGAAGATAAGCAGACAACCTATAAGATCCTTCGCTCAATTTACTACTGGCCAAGTCTTTTAAAAGATGCAAAGGATTATTTTCATTAATGTGACAGCTACCAGATGATAGGGTGACCTATTCAAATTGGTGAAATTCCTTTACAGCCATAAGTTCTCATAGAACCATTCGAGAGGTGGGCTCTTAATTTTGTAGGTCCCATCAAACCTATTTCCAAAGGTAAGAAGTATATTTTAGTTTGTATTTATTATGTTACGAAGTGGGTGGAAGCAAGGGAACTCCCTGGAGCAACGGAGAAGGCAGTGGTAGAATTTCTTTTTTCTCATAGTTTTGTAAGATTTGGGGTACCAAGGGAAATTGTTACTACTCAAGGTACTCAGTTTGTGTCAAATCTTGTTCAGGGAATTGTACAAAAATATCAAATTACTCATCGAAAGTCCACCCCTTACCATCCATAAGCCAATGGACAGGTGGAATCAACAAATAAGGTGTTGGAGACAATCCTGACTACAATAGTGTGAGTACATAAGAAGGATTGGCCTGGTCGACTTTCGGAGGCATTATGGGCCTAGAGGATCACATGTAGAAACACTATTGGCTTCTCTCCGTATGAATTTGTGTATGGAAAACAAGTTTTACTGCCAATTGGATTTCAGATCAAACTTTTAAGATGCAATAGATTTGGGCATAAACCTTGATAAAGCACAGCAGTAGAGAATCTTTCAGCTTAATGAGTTAAATGAGATTAGGAGATATGATTTTCAGCATACTGATCTAATCCAACAACAACCAGCTAGATGGCATGACAGATACATTAAGAAAAAGTAGTTCAAAGAGGGAGATTGGGCATTATTGTTTGATTCAAAATTTAAGAATTTTGAAGGGAAATTTAACACACATTGGCTTAGCCCCTATGAAATTGAAAAAGTTTTTGATAATGGATCTATTCAGGTTAAAACAATTGATGATGGAAATGTTACCTTCTTGGTAAATGCGCACAAAATAAAACTCTATTATAAGCCCCAATCTAAGAAGGAATTTGTGGAAGGGATTGTGAAGAAGAAAGAGATGGAAATGGTGGAGAAGGGATTCATTCCTTTCACTACCTCTTCTTGATTTTCTGCCATAATAAACTGAGCTTATTTTGTTCCTTCTCATGCTCAGTAAACCATGAAAGGAATGCCTATTGGGTATATATTTATTCCTTTTTCTAGCCCCAATAGACTAATTATAGAAAAGGAGCCCCCTCGGAGTTTTCTTTTTTATTATTTCGAAATCTCTAAAATTGAAATCTAGCGAGCATGAACTACCTTGGGCTCGTTAAAATCACGGGACAATAGATCCTTTGTATCATCAAATAAATTACGTCTCTTAGTTAATTTTTGGTTTGCTCATGATGGACTGATGTGGGATCTCTTAAGGCCCTCCTTCCAACAATATTGGCCCATCGACATCAGCAAATTATTTGGGTTCAATATTATAGACTTTTGATACCTTGAAGCTTGTATACCTCAATGATAGGCTATCTCATCAGCAGCAATGGAAATTCATCATGGCTCCTTGACTATTGGATCCTACATGGGTTTGACAACAGCTCATAAATTCAAACCTCATAGGATGCATCGAAGGAACCTTGGTCCTTGCTTTCATTAATGGTGGTGTACCTCACGTTGGTTAACAACTGACCTTGATGGCTAGTAATCCAATGCGATTACTGCACATTCAACCTCAACACCTATATTCATGTGTAGTAAACTGTACAAGAAAAGGGGAGAACATGGTTTCTTGTAGAAGGATTTTCTCTAGAGAATTTTAGGAATACACTTCCTACAGCAAAGCACTTGTTTCTTGAAGAACAAATTTCCAACATAACATTTTCTTAAAAGAACCAGGCAAGTGCAGATCATTTCCATTATTAGTTGAGGCTACATGATCTTGCAAATGATATGGTTTCTAAGTGGTTTATGATTCCAAACCAAGTGCAACCATCACCCAAGGTACTTGACTATTGTAAGGTAAGATCGAGCAAGTATGTTTGGCATCAAAGTACTTAAGATAAAAAGGTAATGGTGCAAAAATTTTGAATTTTCCTGAATACAAGTCACGTCCACCCTCACGGAATAAGGCAGTGATGAGTCATTTTGTCATAACACGAGTTCCCATTCCCAATTACTATTTATATTATCTTCCCAACATTTATCCTATAGAATGAATCATGATGGAAATCATGATCACGTTCTGCATTGTTCAATGTTGCCTTATTACCCTATCCCTTTCCTAAAATAAAAAAATTCTTGTTCTTATCAGGTTTGAATTATCTCGCTTGGACTCAAAGTGTTAAAATTGGAAACTAGGGCCAAAATCCATGTGGGTCATCTTATTCATTTCTGATAATATTTTTATTAGATTCCTCTCGTCGAGAGGTGTAGGATTGATCTAAATATCATTCGATTCCAATAAGTATTTATGGAGATATGAATTTATTTTGATTATGGAATTATTATCAAGCCGACCTACAACTCATGTAGGCTTAGAAGCCCAGTAGTCGCATCTATTCAAACATCAACAATTTTGTATAAATATAGGAGGAATTTTCCTCATTTGTACTCACTCATCTCATCTCATCTCTCTCTCTCTCTCTATCTCTCTCTCTCTCTCTCTCTCTTGTGTAGAAAAGAGGCTCTTCTCTACTGCGCAGAAAAGAGACTCTGTCTCACACATGTGGAAGGAAGGACACAGTTTTGGGGCAGCAACTGCAGAACCAAAGTTTGACCAGCGTTGACCAGAAGACTCCCTCCTCAGAACTGTGTTGTAGGTCCATCTAGATCTCCTTTGAAGGCCTCATTTTTTAGTGGTGGAATCAAGTTGATCTGACGGTTGGTTTGCGAGATATTGTTTTCCCTAGTTTGGGACTGATCTAGGGTTTGATGTTGCTAATGTAAATCTGATTTATGTACTATTTGTCTCTACTGGATTATTGAAGATAAATGAAGATTTGATCAAAGGTTTTCTCCACATTGGGGCTTGTCCCTGGCTAGCCGCCACATCTTGTGTCTCTTGTCTTGGCTTGTTTTCTGTCAATCGTTTAATGTTCTATCTGCACTTTACTTTATGTACATGTGATTCCTAATCTGTGGATAATAATAAGAAATATAAGTAAACTATTATAAGCATAGAACATACCATAACTTAACATGGTATCAGAGCTGAGGTGAAGACAAAGCCCGAGCAAGAGCAAGAGCAATCACCGAAGAGACGATTGGAAAGGCTATCCTAAAAGAACTATGGGATCCTCATCACTCTTTCCTATCGAGGACAAGCTCTGTGAGAAAGCTGACTATCATGGATGGAAGATGTCTATCGATATAACCCTATAAGATCAAGGAGTGTTGGACCATGTGAGAGACAATATTGTTGAGCCTCCATCAAATGCATCCGTTGCTGCCAGGAACAAATGGAAAACTGGAGAAGTCAAATCAAAGAAGATCATCTGGGACTCTATTGACAAGTGCTTGGTGGCCTACATATCTGACCTGAACACCTCCAAGGAAATCTACGATAGACTAGTGAGTTTATTTAAAGTTATGATGCAAATCAAGTTTTGTTTCTTAGAAATAAGTTGAAGTAAATTAAGAAGGGTAAAGATGAGAGTATGAAAGCATACTTCTTAAGAATCACCGAGATTAGGAATGATCTCCTATCTATTGGGGAGACTATTACTGATAGGGAAATGGGAAATGGCACTCACGACTCTTGTAGGATTACCATCCAAATGGTACGTGTTCAGGACTACTCTTCTGAACAACAATGTAATTTCTGGTTTTGAGGAATTAATGGCTAGATGCATCCAAGAAGAAATAAGGGTAGAAGAGCAAGAAATTTCCATGCCTTAAGGTCCTCCTGCTGCCTTTTCTTCTCATACTAAGAAAAGAAACACTTCCACGACTAAATCAAAAAGAAAGGCTGGACCTAAGGGTCGAAGAAAAGGATGATGTTACATTTGCGGCAAAGCATGTCACTATGCAAGGGAGTGACCTAATAGAAAGGACTCGCACTGAGACGATGATCAAAATCCCTCTCATGGCAATCAAAGGAATGGAAAATTCAATAGCAAAGGTAAAAGGAGTGTTGGAAGTCAAGGAAGAGGACAACCATTCAAGAAGGCTAGAAATTCCAGGAATGAATCCAACATTGTTGAAAATAAATAGGATAAATATTATCTACTAACTGCTCTATCTACCTCTACTCCTTCGGACTCAATGGGAATTTGGCTCATTGATAATGGTGCCTCAAGGCACTTCACTTGTTACAAAGATGTTCTCCATAATCTGATAGAGAAAGAAACTAACTTGGAAATTGTCCTTGGAGATAATATGAAATATCCCATGAAAGGTGTAGGCAATGTCTCTCTCAAATTGAATCAAGGTAATGCATCCACTTACAGGATGTATTATATGTACCTGACCTAAAAAAAAACCTGGTTTCCATCTCGACAATGGAAGACAAAGGCTACAAGGTAACCTTCAACAATGGCAAGGTACGTATATGGAAAAATAATGTTAAAGATACCTTCACTCTTGGGTTTCGAGTTGATTCATTATATCAGGTCGGTGGAGGTCTGCTGGGTGTCATGTCTTGTGACACATCTCTTTAGTCCGAACTTTGGCATCAAAGGTTTCCTACCTTCATTACAAATCTCTACCCGATTTAAGACAAATGGTAACAGGGATGCCCGAATTCGGAGTAGAGAAAGAAGGTGTATGTCTAGGATGTGCCGAAGGAAAGCTCAAAAGGGGACCATTCCCCTCAAGCCAAAGCAAGACCTCTGATATATTACAACTGGTTCACTCAGACATAACCGGTATGATGCCTATGAACTCCTTGGGAGGATATTCATATTACCTTACTTTTACAGATAACTATTCTCAAAAGGCGTTGATATACTTCTTGAAAAACAAGGATGAAGTGTTCTCTTGGTTTCAACACTTCAAAGGCTTGATCGAGAATCAAACCGAAAAGAAGATCAAAATCTTAAGGACTGATAATGGTACTGAATATGAATCTAATGAGTTCCATGATTTTTGTAAAGAGGCTGCCATCAAGAGGGAGAATACTACACCATATACTCCTTAACGGAATGGTGTGGCGGAAAGGAAGAACCATACAATTGTGGAAGTTGTTCATGCCATGCTCCATGATCAAAGACTTCTGAAGTTTCTATGGGCTGAAGTTGCAAACACCGCCATATATGTACAAAACTGATGCCCTCATCAAGCATTGGGTTCCAAGACTCCTGAAGAAATGTTCACCGGTAAGAAACCTAACGTATCTCATTTTAGAATTTTTGGAAGCCTGTATATTTTCATGTGCCGAAAGAGAAAAGGAATAAATTGGGTGCATCTAGAAAGAAAGTAACCTTCATGGGCTATGGAGAAAATACAAAGGGCTGTAGAATCTATGTATCTAGTCAAAGGGAGGTCGTGATTAGTCATGATGTCACCTTTGACTAAGATATGGCTCTCGGCAAGGTGGACAATCTTCCAACTTTGAGGAGCTCTCAAGAAGCCGACACCAGGGAACCGAAAGAAAAGGATGATGAAACAATGCTTGATGTGGAAGAACCCATGGATCCAATTGATCCTCCTCCACATGAACCCTCCTCTTCTAGGAAGAGGCCTTCATGGCTTAGGGGGCTACTTGATGATGTTGAAGGACATGCTGCACCCCAAGGAACCTTTCGTGAAAGTAAGAAACCTAATAGGTATCAGGGATACCTGACCATCATGAGCACGATCATACAAAATCAGCCTTCATCATTCTCAAATGCCATCAAGAATCAAGTATGGAAGAATGTTGTGACCGAAGAATATGAGTCTATTATGAAGCATGATGTCTGGGAAGTAGTTCCCAGACCCCAAAACAAGACAATTGTCACTTCTAAATGGCTTTACAAGATAAAGCATGCAGCAAATGGAAGTACGGAAAAGTATAAGGCTCGTTTTATTGCTCATGGTTTCTCCAAGAGGGAAGGTATAAACTATGATGAGAGATTTGCACCTATTTCCAGATATATGACCATTCGCTCAATCATAGCCCTTGCAGCTTCACAAGGATGGAACCTACATCAGATGGATGTCAAGACCGCATTCTTGCATGGTTCAATCAAAGAAGAGGTCTACGTGGAGAAACCCAAAGGATTTGAGATTTATGATAAAAAATCTCATGTATATAGGTTGAAGAAAGCTCTCTACAGGCTGAAGCAAGCACCTCGAGCATGGTATGAGAGCATTGATAGCTACTTGATGAAGTTGGGATTCACTAGGAGTGAAGCTAATCCTAACCTTTACTTTAAGGTTGAAGATGAAAAACCTCTCATACTGGTGTTGTATGTGGATTACCTCTTCCTAATAGGTGCAGACTCTCTTATTCACAAATCTAAGAGGGAGTTGGATTCTAAATTTGAAATGAAGAATCTAGGACTGATGCACTATTTCCTAGGACTTGAAGTCTAGCAAAAGCCAAGGGAAATTTTCCTATCTCAAGGAAAATATGTGGTGAAGATATTGGAAAGATTTGGTATGGTAGACTACAAGCCTGTAACTACCCCGATGGAGCTTGACTTCAAGAAGTTAAGCGATAGTGCTACTGGACCTGTTTTACAAAATGCTACCGAGTATCAGCAACTCGTTGGAGAATTAATGTTCTTAGTGAACTCCCATCCAGATATATGCTTCCCAATCAACATGTTGAGTCTACATATGGTTGAACCTCACGACATACATTGGATTGGTGCCAAGAATCTGTTAATATATCTTTGTGTCACAATTATATATGGGTTAAGATACACTACCAAAGATGTGAGACTCCTTGGATACACTGATGTTCATTGGGCAGGTAATGTGGAGGATCGTAAGAGCACATCCGGGTGTTGTTTCTCCTTGGGATCTGCTTCAATATCCTGAATGAGCAGGAAGTAGAAGTCGATGGCTTTGAGCACTGCCAAAGTAGAGTATATTGCTGCTAGCATGGCCTCCTATGAGGCAGTTTGGTTGCAAAAGCTCTTAAGTGAGCTGTTTGGATTTACATTGGATACCACTGTGATCCTATGTGACAACTAGAGTGGGATTCGTTTATCAGAGAATCTTTTATTTCATGATCTCTCCAATCATATTGATATCAGATATCACTATATTCGATATATGGTGCAGCGGGGAGCTATAAGGCTCCAACATATTGGTACAGATGAACAGGTCATTGACATTCTGACAAAGCCCCTAGGGAAAGTGAAATTCCTAACTTTCTAAGAACAACTTGGTGTTGTTCAAAGGCCCTCTGATGGGGGACCTGTATGATGCATTGAGCTATGGGAGCTCCGGGGGGGGGTGCGGGGTACTTCTTGGAGCGACATATGACCACAGGGTGATTCACCATCTGTTGGTGGTATATAAGTACACCCCATGGTGACTATGTAGCAGGATGATTAGTTCTCCTGTGAGGCCTGGATGATGTGTTATCCATGGCATTTATGTAGCAAGATGATTAGTTCTCCTATGAGGACATGATTGATTAAGTTCTCCTATTAAGGCATCCTACCCATGTAGCCTGGGACTCATGGGAAGTACCTCTCGTTTGATCAATGAGTAAGGAAATGAGGATAGGAACCATAGTAGTACCGATGGATGCATCATTGTATCCACTATACTCCCTATGCTAAGATGACCTTCATTGGTATGGGATCAATGATACTACTCTGGGACTAGTGGTAGGAGTGGTACATACTATGATGCTGACTTCAGGTCGGTTGAGACTAGTCTGGGACCAGTGGTACACACTCTGAGACTGACTTTGAGTCAGTGGAGGATGATTTTGGTCTAGGACTAGTGATAGGAGTTGTACCCACTATGACGCTGACTTTGGGTCAATTGAGACTGCTTTGGGACCAGCAGTACGCACTCTGGGACTAACTTTGAGTCAGTGGAGGATGATTCTGGTCTGGGACCAGTGGCAAGAGTTGTACCCACTATGACGCTAAATTTGGGTCAATTGAGACTAGTTTGGGACCAGTTTTACATACTCTAGGACTCACTTTGAGTCAATATGATACATCCTCGATCATTTCTTCCTCTTCATAATTCGAACAAAGAAGAGCAGAGCAGAACAAAGAAAAGTAGAGAAAATCAGAACAGGGTAGAATAGAATAGAGTAGAGTAGGTATAACAGAGCAGAGTAGAGCAGGGGTCAAGCTATACAAGGTAGTGCATTTGATGGATGAATAGTAGCAACCGATAGACAGATTACAGATGGAGTTATCCCTAGTTGAGAGGGAGTGTTAAAATTAGCAACTAGGGCCAAACTCCATGTGGGTCATCTTATTCATGGCTAATAATATTTTTATTAGATTCCTCTCTTCAAGAGGTGTACGATTGATCTAAATATCATCTGATTCTGATAAGTATTTATGGAGATATGAATTTATTTTTATTATGGAATTATTATCAAGCTAACCTACAACTCATGTAGCCTCAGAAGCCCAACATTCGCATCTATTTAAACATCAATGGTTGTGTATAAATACAGGAGGACTTTTCCTCATTTTCACTCACACATCTCATCACATCTCTCTCTCTCTCTCCTGTGCAAAAAATAGGCTCTTCTCTACTGCACAGAAAAGAGACTCTCTCTCACACATTTGGAAGGAAGGACATAGTTTTTGTGGCAGCAGCTGCAGAACCAAAGTTTGACAAGCATTGACCAGAAGACTCCCTCCTCATAACTGCATTGTAGGTCCATCTGGATCTCCTCTGAAGGCTGCATTTTTTGGTGGTAGAATCAAGCTGATCCGACGATCAGTTTGCAAGATATTGTTTGCCCTAATTTGGGACTGATCTAGGGTTTGCTGCTACTAATGTAAATCTGATTTATGTACTATTTCTCTCTACTAGATTATTGAAGATAAAGGAAGATTTGAACAAAGGGTTTCCCCACATTGGGGTTTGTCCCTGGCTAGCTGCCATATCTTATGTCTCTCGTCTTGGCTTGTTTTATGTCAATCATTTAATGTTCTATCTACACTTTACTTTATGTACATGTGATTGCTAATATGTGGATAATAATAAGAAAGATAGTAAATTGTTATAAGCATAGAACATACCATAACTTAACACAAAGGCATATCAATGAACTGATCGAACTCTGCTCTCTTCCAGTCCTAGCCAATATTGAAAATGTGGTCCACCATCAAGTTTGAACCTCAGGGTCCGACATTACTTAATGCTTACCCACAGAGTAAGAAGAGGATGGAGAAGGTAGGATGGTTGCCTCTATTCTTAAAGTTTAGCAAACATAACTCAGAAGTGACGAAGTCTTTTTATCTAAACCTAAATGGTGACACGGTGCAGGTGGGTAATGTTAAGTTCAGATTGATGGAGGAGTTGGTAGCCCGAGTGACCTAGGTGGATCTTCAGAAAAGTACTAGTGGCATGACAAAAGGCTTAAAACTCAAAGTGGCAGAATCTTGATAATATTAGCATCGGATCGAAGTGCTTTTCATCCTGATTCCAACAGTGTGAACTTCACTCAAATCCAAGTCCAGATGACAAAGTTAGAGCAAGACAAAGTTTGATTTTGACTTGTCCAGGGAGTAGGGAGAAGATGACATGGCATAGTTTCAGTAAATAAGAGAGTGCCACATTGTAGGATGCCACTGGACCCCGCATATTGCATATCGGCAAAAAGGAGGAGTTCTTAAGGAAGAATCAGCCCCTAGCATTCCCAGTTGTGATTGCGATATCACATATCGCGGGCTGGAGGAGTTACAAATTAGCCATGGCTGGACTTAATTGCGATGAGATATACATCGCATATCACAATCGCACAAAAAGGTGCCTATGATGTGGTTCGAGGGAAAGTTTTCAATTGTGATTTCGCAGTGGGCACCGATTGTGATACTATGATAAGGGGCCTGGACCTGATATACTATATATTAGGCTTAATACACCTAATGGGTCTGCAAATGTTGCGGTGTGCTAGATCAGTGCGCCAAGGGTTTCACGCTGATTGCGATAATGCAATGGGAGATTCGAATGCATGACATTATGGCATACGATGAATACTCCTGTCGGATCCATAGGTATCACAGGATGTCTATGTCCAGGCTTGGATTTTGCGCCGATAAAGCCACAACCGATACCCATGAGCTATTGTAATGATTTTTTTTTATTAGACATTGGATTTTCTATTATGGAAGGGTTGTTGTCGTGAATCCTTCCACCTGCTAACCATGGGTATTATGTTGGAACTGCCCCGATTTTGAGGGATGCCACCATGATCTTTTATATATGACTATTGTGTTGGAGAAAGTTAAGGAGGACTAGTCAAAACTCAGATTCTATTGTATACAGCAAACCCTGACTCCTAACAGCAGGTTGGATACTCGCCTTTAGCAGCAGGGAGGTTCCAAGAAGGTTGCAGAAGCCCCGATTATCCAAATTGGGAGTTTGGATAGGCATTTTTGCACTATTTTACGCCAGGTGTTCAATGGTTCTATCTATTTTCAAGGCTGGGCTCTCCATTATCTACCCATCTATAAGCTTGGATGCATAATGGTTGTAGTTTCTTGTTGTTGTACTTTTATCTCTTTTATGCCACTAATAAAAAGAATTCCTCCCCACTATTGAGTAAGGCCCATATACGTAGTCCAAACTGGACAAACTCTGTAATCAATTCATTGTGTCATGGTTTTTGTGTTCTTCTGACTATTTCCGCATTGTTATGTGTTTTTTTTAAGTTCCATGGTTAATTAAATCTGTTATATGTAATTTTGATGAATCTGTAAGTAAAATATCTTGGATCAAGTTTGGTATCGGAGCGTGTGTTCGCTTGATGGGCCCTAACCCAGGTTTAGCGTTACGCAGCCAAGAAAATCCCTACTTTACTGGCCCTTTTGGCATCAATCGATGGAGCACAAACTGAAGTCTCCCCTGAAGAAGTATGAGGGGATGCAGGAACCAAGTTTCTGCACCTTGAGATGGTTTTGATGTCGGTTTGCTTGTAGACCTTCACTATGCCTTCATGCAGATTGATAAGCCCTTTAGGGCTTATCAATGTACTTCTCCTATTTGTCCTTGGATCCTCTGTGAAAATCTCTAATCATCCTTCGTGGACCCTAAATAGATAGATCAGGTGCTTACGCACCTCTGTAATTACCCTTACTTCTGTGTCTACCCATATTAGCTTAATTATTGGTTAACTTTAACATGCATTATAGTTATCTTCACATAAACCTATATTCTTACTTGCATTCATATGACAAAGTTAAATACATATATTCACGCATCAATATGGTATTAAATCATAGCCCCAGTATTTAACATAGCGTAATCACAACATTCATAGCAGAAGTAAAACAATGCACACACAGATGGAAAGTACACAGTAATTTTGAAATACTTCTCTTTATTGATGATTCAAATTCTCAATACATACTCTCTCTACCCTATGCACAGAGTTGTAGGGGTTCCTGCACTCAGTTACAAAATTCTACCCTAAGCCTCTGGGGAGTCAACTACAGAGCCTCTTCCTATGCTAAGACTATCACTCTTATCTCGTTATAGACTCATTAAGTACTTCTACTTCACTGACTTTTTCTTAGACTCCTCTAACACCTCATTTTTATACAATCCCGTGGTCCTTGGACCAAGGGCGGATCCCTTAAAACTGACACAACCTATCTAGATTAAGGGCACAAACCCTTTTTGACTCTTGATATCTTCACGCTCTGCGACCACAAAATGCAGAGACTTTAAATTTCTTTATACAAACTTCAAGCCTTCTACCCCAAAACTTGGGTTTTTAACCCCAAAATTGGTCCCAAGGGACCCATTCCCAACAGGCCCCCAACATAAACATGGAGACTTGCCCTCAAGTCACTCAGCTAGTGTGGAGATATTGTCGTGAAGACCTCCCAGCTCGACTTGGACAACTGCGACCTCGGTGACGCATTGTGTTGCTGCCTGCTTCATCTCCTCGAACAACTGTTCTGTCATTGGCCCTGCATTATCTGACTTAAAAATTTTGTTGAGTCTCTTGCAGACTAGCCAACTTGCCTTCAATAGTGGCCATGATCAAGTAGGCCTCGTCCAACCAAGGCTTCAAGTGAGACTTTAGCACGGCTTCCTTGTGTTGAGCTGCATCTACATTCTCTTTCAACGCTTGGCCTCCTACAACTTAGCTAACCTCTGCATGATGGTGATAGTGCACATTGTTGCTTTGACTTTGTCATGGCATTGTTGTAGCTCCCGCACTTCTATTTCTAGCTATTGTACAATAGGATCTTCTTGCAGGTAGGTGACTACCTCAATCGACTGCTCGAAGAGTGTGGTACAGTCCTTCACTACACTTTCTACTACTAATACCGCATCTGTCACAGTGGTCTCACACTGCTCTCTGATCTCTGGTGGAGTCGAAGGTTGGGCCTTCGACTACAACTCTATAATTTTGAGATTCAGCTCTAGCTGAACCTTTGTCAATTCAGTTTGTGCATTACGCACTCTAACAGCGAGCTTCCAAACCCTCACATCTATTGGCTCAGCCTCGGGAATGCCCAACTCTAGGACAGTCCTGCACGCCTCAGTCACGGCAGTGGTAATGTGCTAGTTCTTGTCTCTAATGTCTTTGAAAAGGTTAAGGGTAGAGTCTCTATGCACAGTTAGTTGGGCATTGTTGACCTTTTGTTCATTGATCACCTATAACGCACACTGTTCGCGGGCCCGAAGTTCCATAATCACATCGTCCTGCAAAAGTTAAAGAACCTCATTCAGAAGCATGGCTAGGTTGATTCCAACTCTCTTAAGTGTGCTGACAGTGGATTTGTCAACTTCAGTCTCTATTGTTAGTGCTCCATCTGGTAGCACTATTGCTCGAGGATCCCTTCTGCGCAGCATCCCTATAGCTCCTGAGGTGTCGGGTGCCAAGCAGGTTGTTGTCATGCTGGTCTGTATCTATTATGCATGGATCTACAGCTTGCACAAACCCATTTGTATAGCACCCAACACTTGTTTTTATTGATGCTCGAACTACTGCAACAATTTTGCAATGGCATCCTACACTGTATCACCTATATCATTTAAGTCCCCCTCTGTTAGGGTGATCAGGTCTAGAGACATCTTGCTAGCCTTGGAATTCTTCCACGGCCCTACTTTCTCTAGATCCTTGGTGCGTTTGGTGCAGAATGACGTCATCTCCAGGTCCACTCCTCCCTACTTTGTCTAATCATCTTCTTCCTTAGTCTCTGGGGAAGGCGAATTCTGATGTCGGTCATAGTTAGGTTCCTCTTCACCTTCCTGTCCACCTAACTGTTACGAAGAAACACACTGTGCCTTGACCTTGGCATCGGCCTCCTTTTTCCTCTTTGTGGCGAGTTGTTCCATATTTAGCTTGGCTTCTTCCTTCGTCCGCTACGCAGCAGTCTTGCTAGCTGTCGAGTCCGTGGCATTGCACCAATTTGCTGGATAGCAGTCAAGTACTACTGCAATTGCATTGTGTGTGGCCAAGTATGGTAGGTTGTGCCATTTCTACTTAGGGTCCTTTCATGCCCGTATTGAGACATGGTGGAAGTCAGGCTTGAATTCCACGTATTCTTACAATTTCTCAAAATTTGTAGGTGTCAACTGCAGCTTGCGGTTGATGGCCATATGTATGCTCATTTCCATCAAGATTTAGAATATTTTGTTGTCCTTTATCCACTAAGGATCCTTCGTCACCCATAGCAAAGCGAACTTCCCTACCTTTGGTAGGTCCAGCATGACCAAAGGAAATTGGTTGTGTTCAGGTAGCTCCCACGTAACGAGCACTATGGACAGTAATAGCCATGCATAGTGGAAATTTTTACTATGATCTTGTGCCTCATAGAAGTTTGAGAGGAACTCACCATAGAGGTAGTGCGCCGAGTGAAATTAGACTCCCTCCGTGCACAGGGCTACCAAAGCTCTCACTGGTGCCGAAACTTCATCTGTGCGACACTTATGCATGACTTTCTCCGCTAAGATTTGCATCGCCACTTTGACTGCAAGGTCACAAATACTCGAAATGGCGTACCCACGTGGCTTATTCATAAGCTTGAATTTTTCCTTCATCACCTCAGCAAGAACATGCTCGTCGGCCTCTTCACCAAATTCCATTGCCGGATTTTCTCCTCTGTATGGCAGTCATGTGATCCTATGGATCAGCATGTCTGTGATGGGTATTAGCTCCTCCAACCATAGACACTCTTCGTGCACCAAGCACATTAGCTGCTTGATCACCACTAGCATGATAGATGTACGGTTGTAATGCAGCACCCATAGCAAGTTTAGCAGGCCTGCCTTGTCCACACCTTTCATTCACTTCCTCGGCTCCAACGCAGTCACTCCAGTATTTTTGTGGAAGACCCGATGCATAAGTTGGTATGTCACCAAATGAGGGAAGCACTCCATGTCAGTTAAGTCCTAGTCCTCCAAATTCAAAAGGGGGACAAGCCCCAGGCACGATCCTTCAAATATGATTTGGTTCGGCATGAGGGGTGTGTGCAGGGTGACCTTATTCTCGTCAATATCTTTTGGCACCTTCATCATGCCCTTGTGCGGAGGAATGTATTCAGCTAGCTTAGATATGGGGTCTGACCCCTCAATTTCAACGACCTTCATTCCACTGCAATATCCTCATCATCCATGGGGATTTCTTTGACCTCTTCTTTTGGCTCTAGGTCAATCACTTTGGCCTTTTCTTGCATGGTGGATTTTCCCAACTGTTGGTGCCTCCTAGGTGATGCATGCATCGGCAATGAAATTTTCTGCTTGTCCTTCTTCACTTTTAGACCCTCTTGGGTCAACATAGGCCTTGGCTGAGGTGTCCTGGGGGATTTAAGTACTTCTGCCAGTACTTCTGTAGGTGCAACTTTCGAGGTAGCTCCTTCTACTACCATATCCACCTTTGGAACAGCTCCCTTAGTTATCACTGCCTCAACAGTCATAGCTTTTGTGGACGTCGACATGATGTTATGCAACAACTCCTGTGTCTCCTGTGGAAATGTCTCAAATACTATACTTGCTAGCAAAACTTCAAAGGTTTCACGGTTTATGTGCGCCTGAGAGCTCAACAACTCAATTCTCAAAATGCTAAGTTTTTTTTGTTGGGCAACGACCTGTAATTTATAGGCACTTTCCAATTCAAATCACACCATTTCCCCCAAATTCAATTCATTAATGCTAGATTGGTGGCAAATTTTCAAAGATCTAGTCCATAAATTTTGACTTAAATGCTGCCCCCTACTCCCTTTGGTCATTTTTTCATCATCAAATCATGAACAGTGACTTTAATGGTCACTTTCCGGCTATCCTGCACAGTTTTTCCTTTGGTGGCACAGCTCCCTACGCGCTTTGGCAGGCTCTGTGACATTTCTTTGTTTCACGCAGTTCCTCAATCGTGCAACTCTCCGACACAGGTAGTGTAGTTTATAGTCCTATGCTTCCTTTCAGTTTCCTAGAGCGCTAAGACTATGCTTCCCTCATATAGTCACCTAGTTGGATCACCAGTGTATGGCTTCAATCAGTTGCCATTCACCTTCCCTGGGAAGGGTTCACCATTCAATTTAACTAGCTGAACTGCTCCACCATCGGTAATATCCTTGATGACAAATGTCCCTAGCCAGTACATCCTAAATTTCCCTAGAAATTTATCAAATTCACTGTCATATAATAGGACTAGATCATTTTCCTTGAAGGTGTGCAGTTTAATGTGTCGATCATGCCATGCCTTTTCACGCTCCTTTTGAACTTGTTGATGAAATCCATCTAGAAATCAATCCTCCTCAAGCTCTGCTAGCTGTGCAAGCCTCTCTTCTAAGGCTCTACAATCCACCATTCCTGTGAGTGACGCTATGCGTATACTAAGTACAATCTATTCCATTGGCATCACAACTTCTACGCCATACACGAGTCTAAAAGGATTTTTCCCATTCAGCTTCTTGCAAGTCATTCTGTAGGTGCATAGCACCGTGAGTATGTGCACATCCCAGTCATTTCTTTGAGCATTACAAACCTTCGTCAACATGCTCTCCACTATCTTATTGAATGCTTCCACTATCCCATTAGCTTGTGGATGATAAGGCGAACTTTTCTTATATACACTTGAAATTCTTCCATCAACACATTGATTATTTCGTAAGAAAGTGCGTACCACGATCGCTCATCAAGATCTTTGGACAGCCAAATCTTTTCAACACATATTCAAAAACAAACTTTGTTTTTGTCGTGCATGTACATTCCTTCACAGGTTGTGCCTCTACCCACCTGGTCAAGTACTTAGTCGTGGCGATGATGTACCGCGCACTTGTCTTCTTTCCTTGAGGCTGAATTGGACCCACAAAGTCAATCACCCATTTCTCAAATGGTTGTAACGTCATCTGCGGCATCAGAGGCAGCTCATCGCTTCACAACGGCATGCCAGTCCTTTGACATGTGTCACATGCCTTACAATATGTTTTTGAATGCTTATGCAGGGTTGGCCACCACAACCCAGCATGTAGAATCTTCTACGTTATTGCTTTCCCTGCATAGTGTCCTCCCATAGCTCCTCTGTGAGCCTCAACGAGGATGCTTCTTCGTTCAAAGTTGGGCACATAATGTTGCAATATTTCATCTGACCCCATTTTGAACAAGTGCCCTGCAATGATAGAAAACTTTGTCACGCACACTATTAGTTCCTTCTTCTGTTGGCTAATATAGCCTTCTGAAGTCGATCCTGTCATCGGGAAGTGGATAATATCTTCAAAGTGACTATCCGAGATGCGCACTGAAAAGAGCTATGCGTTAGGCAGTCCCTCCTCCAAATTAGTAGGTTCCTCTCCATTTTCAATGTGAGAAAAATGATCAGGTCCCGCATTTAGTTGTCTTGGCTTCACAATAACTTCAAAGTCGTGCTCTTGGAACAACAACAGCCACCTACATATTTTCCCCCCAACACAGGATTGTTGACTAGGTACTTCAAAGAAGAATGATTCGTATACATCTTAAAGTGTCCACCCAACAAACAGTGCCTGAACTTCTAGAGCGTGTACACCATAGCTAATCCTTCGCGCTCTATCATGGAATAGTTTTTCTCTACTTTAGACAGCTTCCTACTTGCGAAAGCTATAGGGTGATCCAGTTCTCCCTCACCGGCCTATATCAGCACAACCCCCAGCCCAATACATGATGCATCCACATGTACATGAAATTCCTTCTTCCAATCTGGGAAGACTAGGATCGGTGTAGTGACCATTTTCTCTTCAGCACATCTAAGCTCTTTTGACATTCATCATTCCAACATAACGTAGCATCCTTTTCCAAAAATTTCTCCATATGCATAGTGATCTGGGCATAGCTCTTAATAAACTTCCTATAGTATCCAATATGCCATAGAGCTGCATGCAACCGTTTCACATTCCTTTGCATCTCCAAGTTAATTATCACCGCAATCTTCACGGGGTCTACCATCAATCCTTGTTTGCATACCACATGAGCCAATAAGACCCCGAAAGGGACATGTTATCACCACAAGAAACTCTCCTAGGTTATATCTTAGAGATGCTCAGGAACATTACAGACTCAACAATATGTTGGAGATGGATGAATGGAAAGAATGATGCATATTCAAGCCAGATAACCACTTCTACTATGCTTAACTCCATACATGGGTGAACACCCCCAGACTACAAGGCTTTAGACCACCAATTACTCACAGTTTAAGGATTTGGTGAACATGGAGAATACTGACCACACCAACAGATGCACAAGACCATGTGATGGCCGGCTGCAACCAGTAAAAAGGTCTACAAATCTATTTCCTAATGCACAGACAGGATGACAACTCTCTGACACTAAAATAGTAGAAACCTGCATAACACCTTCAATTATACATACTAGATTCTAACACAGAGGTTGGATGACATCCCCTCTAATACTAAATATCAAGAGCACATGAATAAATGCATAACAGGCACAACCTAGAACAGAGAAGAAGTGGAAAGTGAGCAATTAACAGCAAAAGAAGCTTGTATTAGCTGAAAATGAAGACCAGACGCTGCAAGTATCATAGTAGTTGCAGTCTCCAGAAGTTAAACCTTACATCAAAACAACAACCATCAACCCTCATCCCATATGTGTTCTGGGTATATATAGAGTTTGATTAAAAAATGTTATGTTGTTCTATGCATGGAGGGGTCATAATGGACCACCAACCACCTTAATGCTCTGATGGAGTCTTTGTTATGATCTGCTGGCATTAATGAAAAAAATTGATCTTTTCTGATACTCTGTTGTACTTCCTGATCAGATGAATGTCCTATGAAAGAATGATCCATAACTCATAAATTTTGTGATCTGCTCGAGGAATGTCCTTCTTGCTCTTCGGCCATGCTGATTCTTGAATGCAGCTGTTGTGGATTAACTGCATAAGGTACTGGTAGCTGGCCACCTTCATCCTTCAAGAGCACAAAATGGCTATGGACGTGGATGGATGGAGGAAGAAAATCAATCGTTGGATCACAAAGATAGACAGCATAGATCTCTTGGCATGGAGTATTAGGCGAAAGTGGAAGCAAAATGATTATGAGTCGTCAGATCTTGCAGATGGATGGAGGAGATCGGCCTACAGGAGCTATTGGGAGAGAACATGAACGGACAATTGTGAGCCATTGGATCCCAGGCGAGTAGATCCAACGGCTACCAGGAGGAGGATGTTCACGAGGGTCAACAAGCAAGGAGGGTAGTTTTGGTGGCAGGCAGTATTCCCCACACCATGGTTGACAGACGGGTGGTAATTGTACAGTGGGGCACGATTCCATTTATCACACGATGTGTGGCGGAGGAAAACCACTTTCCCCATGGATTAACGTGTGGCCATTTTGAAGGAATGGGGGTTGTGACTGTAGTCGGATCGCACGGCAAATGATCAGACTTGGGGAAATAAACGGGGTTTAGCGCGAGGGGAAAAAGGTTGTGGTGGCGAGGAAACGTTGGTGAATGTGTGTGGTCACATGAATACGGTTATATGATGGTTTACGTTCCACTCTTGGGGTTAAGAGCATTATATGGATCTCAATGAGTGACCCAGGAAATGCAGGTGAAAGGGAGAAGATGAGGTGGAGAGGAAGGCTAAAGCGACCAGTAAGGATCTCCTTTCAGCAAAATCAAGAACCGAGTCCACCTCAGCTCCTCGAACTGTAGCAGAGCTAACATTGGCTCCTTCCAGGGATGAGATCCTCCCTGTGAAGTCTCAAGAACCTGCAGACCATTTCCTTGTTAATGAAAACAAATTAGCAAAATTCCTAGTATTCCATTGGGCATGGAGTCTATCTGAACCTACACTAAAGCTGATAAAACAAAATATTTACAACTTTAAGGCCAAAAGACATTAAATCGCATAAATTTTCAGAAAACGCCCATTAACTGGGCCATCAAAAATTGTCTCTTCTCCCATACTTTGCAATATGAAGGTATTTTTCCCTTGGATCTGAGAAATAATAGAAGGCCCTATCCAGAAAGCATCAAACTTCCCATGGTTGCCTCTCTTTTCTTTCAATGCATCCCACTTTAGGACTAGGTATCCAACCTGAAAATTATCTACCTTTATCCTTTTGTCAAAAGCTTCCTTGATCTTTTTCTAATGTGTTGCAGCCTTTTCAACCAGCTATTCTCTGATTTGATGTACCTTTGCTAAATCTGTGATCCTTTTTGCCATGTCTTCTTCCTCATTTTGTTCTTGTTGCATGAACTTTGCCACAGGGAGAGTAAGCTGAATTGGAAATACTGCCTCTGTGACATATACCAGCATGAATGGAGAATTCCCTGTGGATCTCTTAATGGTCACTCTGTCAACCCAAAGTGCATATTTGAGGTTAGAATCCCAATTCTTTTTGTTGTCCTCCAACAACTTCTTAATTATCCTTATTAAACTCTTGTTGGAAGATTCTGCTAGACCATTTCCTTGAGGATAATAAGAGGTGGAATGGACTAGTTTAATACCCATTGAATTACACATATCCACCAATTCTTTTGCTCTGAAGGTTGTTGCATTATCTGTGACTAATTTATGTGGACAACCAAATCTGGTAAAGATGTGCTCTGTCAAAAACTTCATGACCACATTATGATCAATCTTCTTGGTAGGGATTGCTTCAATCCACTTGGTAAAATAATCAGTGTCTACTAATATCCATTTGTGTTGGCCACTGGAATGTGGATTGATTTCTCCAATGAAATCCAAGCCCCACTGCTGAAAAGGTCCTTTTGCATGTATTGGTTTTAAGGGCAGGGACTTCAACTGTTGTCTTCCTTCAAATCTTTGGCACCTGTCACAATATTTAACAAATGAAAATACATCAGAAAATAAGGAGGGCCAATAATACCCAGCTCTGAGAATTTTATGTGCAGTGGTTTTCCAATAATGGTGTCCCCCACACATGTTGGAATGAAATTTCTACATAACTTCTATTGATTGTTCTTTGTCCAGACACCTCAAAAGCATTCTAGATGGATCCCTCCAATAGATCATATTTTCATTGATGCAATATTTAGCTTCTCTAAGCTTAATAGTTCTGGATTGACTTTGAGTAAAGTTGGGAGAGACTTCTAGCTTCAACAAGAATTTAACTATTGCAGAATACCAATCATAAGAAGCTAGATTTTCTGCCAATGATTGCTTTTCTCTTGGTTCAGCTACTTCCTCTTCTTCCATTTGACCATTTTCTACAATTGAGCCCATACAATTTATATCCAATGTTTTGCAATTTTCTTCAGCTAATAGTCTAGCAAGACCCTGACATCTGACAAGTTTAGTGGGCTTCATTTCTATATTAAATTCAATCATCTTTGAAATCCATTTAGCCCTACTTTTGTCAGCATCAGGTTGTGTTAAGACATCTTTTATTGTAGCAGAAGGTACATATGCAATTATCTTGGAATGCAAAATGTAAACTCTGAAAGCTTTTAAAGACTTGATAAGAGCATAAGCCTGTTTTTCAATGATGTCATACCTTAGCTCAGCATCCCTTAAGGTTTTGCTGAAAAATGCCACTAGATGCTCTGAGCCTTCTTCATCTGCTTGCAACAAAACAGCTGCAAGGGTGTCTTCGGAGGAAAATGAAAATATATGGAACTCCTTTCTGTAATCAAGACTAATTAAAGTGGGAGCTTCCATAATGGCTTTCTTAATGGAATCAAATGATTTTCTTGCTGCTTCAATCCATTTGATCTCTGATCCCTTTTTTAGCATGGAGGTAACATGCTTCACAAGTTCTGCAAAATTTGGTATAAACCTCCTCACAAAGTTTATTTTGCCCAGAAAGGACTAGGTATCCTTCTTTGATCTCAGGACAGATAGGGTCTGTATTGCTTTGACTCTTTCTAGGTCAATTCGAACACCTGCAGCAGACACAATATGTCCTAATAACTTGCCTTCTTCTAAAGCAAACTGTGACTTCTTAGGATTGACTGAAATCCCAAACCTTCTGCACTTCAAAAACACTTTCTTCAAATGTTGCAAGTGGTCATGATGGCTGCTGGAGTACCCTGTTATATCATCAAAGTAGATAAGGACAAATTTATCCTTTTCTCCCACAAATTTTATATCCATAACTCTCTGAAAGGTGGCTCCAACATTCATCAGTCCAAAAGGCATCTTAGCATACATAAAAGTGCTCCAAGGAGTGGTGAATGCAGTCTTCTCTTGGTCATCTGGATGTACAAAAATTTGATTAAAGCCTGAAAATCCATCCAGGAATGACATCACTTTATCCCCTGAGACCTTCTGTAACAAGTGCTCCATCTTTGGTAGAGGATAGTTGTCTTTCTTAGAGAATTTTTTTAATTTTCTGAAGTCAACACAAAGTCTGATTTCTCAACTTTTCTTCCTCAACACTACTAGGTTGGCTACCCATTTTGAATATCTGAGAGGGACTATAATTTTGGCAGCCAACAACTTTTTTATTTCTTTTTCAATTAGAGGGAGGAGCATAGGATTTATTGGTCTCAGCTTCTACTTGAAAGGTATGGTGTCTTTCTCTAAAGGTATTTTATGCTAGATAATATTCTTATCATATGTTTTCAGGTCACTATATTCCCAGGTAAAAACATCAGCAAATTGCTTCATTAAATTGCAGTATTCAAAACTTTGGTCAGTGGACAAATGAGTAGACAGATTTATGTATCTAGGCTAACTTGGATTTCCTATATCATGCTTACAGACTGCAGATTGATCTTCTTTTTGGGCAGCCTTGTAAGGCACATCATTCTGGTCAAACAGTCTTTCTAAAGGAATAAGGTCGTTAGGTATATGATTGTTGGGAAGTCGGACTATACTACCTTTGCCAATTTTATTTCTAAGCTAGGATTGGGGACTTTCTAGCAAGGCTTCATTCTCTTGGTCAATTTGCATTTCAGAGAATTCATCAATGACTTGCAGGAACCTATTCACTTCATCACCATCATCAAAAACTTCCAATGCTGGACATTTTCAGGCAAGGATGGTCTGTAATTCATTTGGACTTCATAAACTATTCTAGGAGGCATGGTAGGGATAAACATTTAGCAGACACAGCAAGGGAATCAACAAGCTGATTTTTGGCTCTAGAGACATATGAAATACAGAAATTATCAAAGGAATTTTTGAGTCTCCATACCTCATCTCGGTATGCTTTTAGCCTTGGGTGCTTTGCTTGAATTGTTCTGTTTACCTATTGAATGATCAGATCAGAATCTCCAAACACCTTATGTTCTTGATTCCTCTATATTTAGTTGCATTCAAGCCCAATATAAGAGCCTCATACTCTGATATATTTTTGGTGACCTGGAAAGCCAGCTTAAAAGATAGTTGTGTGCTTTCTTGTTGTGGATATACCAGCACCACCCCTGCTCCTGCTGTCTCCCTGGAACATGCTCCATCAAAGAATATCTCCCAAACCTAACTTCCTTGCTCTTCCTTGGCCTGAAATATTAGTTTCCTAAGCTGCATCGAGGCCTTTTGAGATTCTTCTATTTGGAGAATACGAGCTCCAAAATCAGTGTCCACTGCATAAATAGGATGATTAGAAGGATTATTTTCATCACTGATGATGTATGACAATTGTGCTTCTCTATACAATCTCCTGCTTTCTCCTCCAAAAACTAGGACAGTAGCATAAGATAAATCATTATGTAATGTACCACCTAGTCTCTTCATCCATCCTCTCGACAACAACATGCCAAACCTAGGAGGGACATCTGCTACCACAATGTCCATTACCATGCTCTTCATGGGCAGCTGAGTTAGGGCAATGGCTAAATATTTGATCAATCCTAGGCACTTTACTTTCCTTGAATCAAAAGAGAATAAATCATGATATGGTCTGGTGATATCAAGGCCTAACTCTTCCATGACAGCCTTAGGCATCAAATTTTGGCTAGCCCCTGTGTCTAGCAGGCAATTGTGAAGGATTTTGCCATGAATGGTCAAGGAAACATAAAAAGATGGAGAATTGTCATCAGCAGGTTCGAGCATTGGGCTCAGCACAACTACAGGTCTATCATCCTGGAAATTGACAAAGTCAGTGGAGGTTTGTGTGGTTCTCAACTCAAGAGCTTCAAGGATAGGCTTTCTAAACACTTTGCTCTTTACAAGTTCTAACAAAGGCATAGATATTTTCAATTTCTGAACTTTTGCTTCAAAGCTGACAGGGGAAGGGGATTTATCAAAACCTCTTACCTCTTGATTTGGAGCTTTGATGATGATTGGATTAGTTGCTGGTCTTCTTTGTTTGGTATTCTGTGACTCTATTTGGACAGTAGCTCTTTGGGCAGGATTCTCCTTGACATTATTGGAATTTGACCTTAGACTATATCTTTGTTGTTCACCAGTCTGCAGAACAACCTCTTTGTCCCACTCTTGACTGGTTTGGTTCTATATTAATGCTTCTTCGTATTCAGCTAGTGTCAAGAAGGTAGCACTGCCTTTATCTTCCATGCAATGTATTTCATCCTCATCTTCAAGTTGTTCCTCCTCCATGAATACATTTTGAAAAGGAGATTTAACTTCATGTTCTTCATTTGGTTCTTTACCCCTCTGAATAATTTATAACTGCTCATTTGCTCTTCTGTATGGATTTTAATTTCTAAGAGCAAATGTGTTTTGATGCCTTGTCTTTCCTGAGTTCTGTTCAACCTTCAGCTTAGATATTTCAGCACCCAATGACTCTATCATTATGGTCATTTTATCTAGTTTAGGCTCTGATGATGAAGCAGAGGAAGAAGAAGCCTCACCTCTCTGCCTTCTTCTATTAGCATGACTTTTACGTTTTTCTACGTCCATTATATTGGATTCTACTTCTAGGGCTACATCTTGCATATCATCCAGAGTGGCACGTCTTCTTTCTCTCAACAATAAGCAGAAATTAGAGTCAAAATCATTGGCATAGGTGAGTTTGGCTGAAGTGGGAGTTGGCTTTACCTTAGCTGGTATTTTATTATACATCCTATTGAATCTTTTATTGAAATCAGGTAAGGATTCCCCATTTTCTATCTTTAAGTTACCAAACTCAGTATGGTAATACAACAAGTCCTTTTTATATCCCTAGTGCTTCAAAAATGCATCATCTAAGGCTTCAATATCAGCAATAGATCTAGGGTTCAATTCTCTAAACCATTTTCTAGCCTCTCCATCAAGACTCTCGACAAAAACTCTCATCCACACATCATTTTCACTAATATCTAAGTTATCAGCATAATTGTAAAAAAATTCAAGGTGTTCTTCAGCTGTTACCCCATCTGTACCAGTGAACTTTGGCATATATTTTTGATATTCTCCGACAGGCATGGGATTCAAAGGAATAGGCAAGACCAAAGGTCCATATCTAGCAACAACAATTCTTTCTATCCTTGTGGGTACTTGCTGACCAACCGTGACTGGGGTAGGAGGAATACTACTAGTAAACTGAAAAGGGGAAACAATGAAATGGATGGCAGAGACAAAGGGATATTATGAACTGTATGGGAAAAATTCTTTGGACTAAGATCCGAAGGGGAATTAATTGAACAATGAGTTGTATGAATCTCTGAGGTAATTTTGTCACTAGAAACACTAGGCTCTATATCCTCAAATGATACCTTATCAACTATAGCCTCTTCTTGTAGAGATACATAGGATTTATTAGGCTCGCCTGATCCTGATGCTCTATTTTGTGATATTTTCTTCGATTTGACAATCTTCTCAAGGTCAGGCACTGGAACAGTTGGTGATTTCTGAGGATTTCTTCAAGTATGTCTCACAAACTGAGCCAGAACTACAATGTGGATTCGCCACCAAGTAGTTCCTCTAGTAGAGTCGCCAGATAGATGATTACAACTAGAAATGTGTCCAAACCTTGTTTATCATCAAAGTTTGGAACTGTGTCATCTCCCAGGGAAGCTGAGCTTCAATCTCCTCTCCCCAGCAATGATGCCAATTAATGTTATCACTCCAAGAAACTCTCCTAGGTTGTATCTCAGAGATGCTCGGGAACATTACAGACTCAACAATATGTTGGAGATGGATGAATGGAAGGAATGATGCATATTCAAGCCAGATAACCACTTCTACTATGCTTAACTCCAGACATGGGTGAATGCCCCCAGATTACAAGGCTTTAGACCACCAATTACTCACAGTTTAAGGATTTGGTGAACATGGAGAATACTGACCACACCAGGAGATGAACAAGACCATGTGATGGTCGGCTACAACTAGTAAAAAGGTCTACAAATCTATTTCCTAATGCACAGATAGGATGATAGCTCTCTGGCACTAAAATAACATAAACCTGCATAACACCTTCGATGATACATACTAGATTCTAACACAGAGGTGGGATGATAGCCCCTTTAATGCTAAATATCGAGAGCACATGAATAAATGCATAACAGGCACAGCCTAGAAGAGAGAAGAAGTGGACAGTGAGAAATTAATAGCAAAAGAAGCTTGTATTAGCTGAAAATGAAGACCAGACGTTGCAAGTATCACAGTAGTTGCAATCTCCAGAAGTTGAACCTTACATCAAAACAACAACCATCAACCCTCATCCCATCTATGTTCTGGGTATATATAGAGTTTGATTACAAAATGCTATGTTGTTCTATGCGTGGAGGGGTCATAATGGACAACCAACCATTTTAATTCTCTAATGGAGTCTTTGTTATGATCTGCTGGCTTTAATGAACAAAATTGATCTTTTCTGATACTCTATTGTACTTCCTGATCAGATGAATGTCCTATGAAAGAATGATCCATAACTGATAAATGTTGTGATCTACTAGAGAAACATCCTTCTTTCTCTTCGGCCACTCTGCTTCTTGAATGCGGTTGTTGTGGATCAACTGCATAAGGTACTGGTAGCTGGCCACCTTCATCCTTTAGGAGCACAGAATGGCTATGGACGTGGATGGATGGAGGAAGAAAATCGACCGTTGGATCACAAAGATAGACGACAAAGATCTCTTGGCATGGAGTATCGGGTGGAAGTCAAAGCATAATGATTATGAGCCATCAGATCTTGCAGATGGACGATAGAGATCGGTCTACAGGAGCTATCAGGAGAGAACATGAATGGAAAATTGTGAGCCATTGGATCTCGGGCAGGTAGATTCAGCGGCTACTAGGAGGAGGATGTGCACGAGGGTCAATGCGCAGGGAAGGTAGTTTCGGTGGTGAGAGGTCCCCGCACCATGGTTGACAGATGGGTAGTAATCATACAGCGGGGTGCAATTCTATTTATCGCATGATGTGTGGCAGAGGAAAACCTCTTTCCCCGCAGATTAACATGTGGGCATTTTGAAGGAGCGAGGGTTGCGACCACCATCAGATCGCATGGCAAACGATCAGACTGTGGGGAAATAAACAGGGTTTGGTGCAAGGGGAAAAGGGTTGTGGTGGCAGGGAAAAGTTGGTGAATGCACACAGTCACACGAATATGGTTATATGAAGGTTTGAGCTCTACTCTCGGGGTTAAGAGCATTATATGGATCTCAACGAGTGACCCAGGAAATGGAGGTGAAAGGGAGAAGATGAGGTGGAGGGGAAGGTTAAAGCGACCAGTGAGGATCTCCTTTCAGCAAAACCAAGAATCGAGTCCACGTCAGCTCCTCGAACTGTAGCAGAGCTAACAGGACACAAAACAGACACTTCTTTAGATTGAGCACAATCTGGTATCTCCTACATGTGTCTAACATCAAGCACATACTTTCCACATGGCGCTTGAGCAACCCAAAAACTGTCCAATTGCCAAAGTATACCTCCAGAAAGTTATGAATGAATTCTTTTAATGTCGCAATGACTACGCGTGATCTAGGAGGATCCATCGATCCAAATACATAGATGTTCAAAGTGTCTTCATTAGTATTAATGGGTGTCATTCAGTGTCCTTGTCGCTTCAGTTCAGCTTCGACAGATCGATAGTATTAGTTATGATCTGGTTGTTCAGGTAATGCTCATAGTTATGGTTTCATGGCATTCAGTACATTTGGTGTTGTGCTTGGCTGTCGACTTATGTTCATCGATAGTTCCACCAGGATTGGTTGACAACATGTGTTTTGTTGTTCGACTTTGCAAGTTTGATGTGTCGACATCAGTGTCATCAATGGCATATATTCATCATCTGATTTGTCATTGCAAAGACAGTTGAAGTCAACAATGTGCGTGGGTTGTCATCGTGGCAAAGGATTGATATTATCATTTGTCTACAATCGTCATGGGTTTATTGTCGTTATGTGACGAAGTCACGAACATCGCATTGTGACAATGTTTTACATATAGGTTTTAAAATAAATCCTAATCTATGTAATAATCCTATGCTACCCTAAGCCTAAAATCTTCAAATCCTAATCCTATGTTACACATCCAAACACCTAACCCTAAGCTACATTCATGTATCAAATCTATTAAAAATATGCTAAACACCATTATCTAAGTCCCAATACACTATCGGACATGATACATTACACAAAAATACATTAAACTAGGTCTATTAACCCCTTCGGCCTATGTGTAATATAAAACATTACAATATAAATTGTCAACACTGTCCAAACCGCTGGGTTGCCTAAACCGCATTGAGGAAGCATGTGACCTTCGCAGGAAAGACCGTCGGGGTTAGTAGTTAAATCGCAGACTAAACTATCAGCACTGACCACAGCAAACATGGTGGCATGTGATGGGAAGTTCACCACTCAATCATGGGTTAGATGCTGGTTATAATCGTAGCTTCAAACCACGCGGGGAATTGCATGCAACCATTAGCATGTGACCTGTCTCTGCAGACCAGAACCGCCAGAGAGCAAGCCACTGAGACAACCGCCCTTCAAATAGTTTAACTCTAGCGTTCACATGTGCTATTACTATTCCTGCCCGATTAGCTATTACTATTCCTGCCCGATTAGCTAACAACTAACGACATTCGGGCTAACATATGGTTTATTTTGGGTTTTTAATTAAAACATTGGTTTTTAATTAATTCGAATACCATGACTAGGCTCTAAGGTGTTCCTAAGGTGGAAAAACAAACCTATTCAACCCCAAAAGTTAGCTTGTTCATCCTAAATCACTCAGAGGATGTTATTATGCATTTGAAGGTCTTTAAGAGGCAGATTTGTCCTTTGAATACAAGGAGAAGAGTTTACAGTTTTCATGTGCAGGTTCTAGAGGGATATAGGTTGTTTTGTTTTCAGGATTGCAGGAGCATCGAGAGTCGGATTTGGAAACCATAAGCGGCGTTGGAAATCTAGTTCAAAGAGCTATCTGATGACAGTAACTAGAAGTGCCGGTATGCACATTCAGTTTATTTTTTTCATTATGTAATCCACTTCTTCTTTATCATTCTTAATAAAACGGTCACCCATCTTGAAAGAAAACCCGAAGACATAATCCATTAGGTAAAAAATCCATAATCAATATCGTTGTTTGGTATATATGTGTTTTCATTGTTTATATTTCTATTTTGCATCTTTCTTATGGTTTATCAGCTGTTGTAAAGTGTTCTGCTCCAGCAGTTTTCCTCGGTTTCCGTTCTTTTGGTTTTCAATCAATCCACTAATGGATAATCAACTCTACATTAGTATTTAATATATTATCATATCAGATCATATAATTTGGTATAAGAGTAGGTTTTCATTTGTATAGTTTCCATTGAGTGTTAACCAAGTCTAAGTCGCAACAAAGCGAAGGAATCCTTGAGAAGATGGATCCATAGATTGGAAAGCGACAAGTCGTTTGGAAATCGACCATGTCTAGATCTAATGCAGGTGAAAACACTGAGACTAAGATGAGTGATGAACAATTTCAGCAGGAATTCTTAACTATGCAGCAGATTTTGGGAGAATTGTATGAAGACAAGAAGGTGAGAAATGCAACTTCTTCTTTGAAGAAGGACAAAGGTAAAGGGAACGATGATAAACCTCCTTCACCTCCATCATCTCCATCATCTTCTTCTTCTTATTCTTCCGGTGCAAAATCTGAAAGGGATAAGAAACCTAAGAAATCATCTCTTTTGAAACTTGATGTTAAATTTGAGTTACCTGTTTATGATGGTGAAATGAATCCTGAAAAGTTAGATAACTAGATAAATTAGTTATAAGTGTATTGTCGCATTCAGAACATTTCTAAAGATAAAACTAAAATTCAGTTAGCTACACTTAGAATGGGGGGAACAACTTTAATCTGGTGGGAAAGCAAAACTCAGTTAGATGTTAAGCGTATAGGAAAAGTTATCTCTTAATGGTCTAAGTTTTTGAAAGCTCTTAGGAAATAGTTCTATCCTTTAGGATACATGCAGCAAGTTGTTATTGATTGGTAGCATCTAAGGCAAGGTAGAGGGTAGAGTGTTCAGGAGTTTACTCAGGAATTCAAGAAGAAAGCGTTGGTGCTTGGTATTTCATTGGATACACAAGAAACTTTGTTAAAATATATCGGAAAGTTACATTCATATTTGCAGCATACTTTATTAATGTTTAATCTTGATGATTTTGACGAGGTGTGTGTTCAGGCCATGCATATTGAATCAAGTGGTAGACCATTCAATTTTTCATCGCAGTCATCTGAAGAGATGGAAAATAGAGTATCCAAAAACAGTAAGGGGAACATTTCGAAGAGAAATAAATCAGTGATCATTCAAAAGGAAAGACCTACTTGTTCTCATTGCCTGAGAATCGGTCATGATGAATCGAAGTGCTAGAAACTTCATCAAAAACTTAAGCCCAAAAAGTTCCTTAAGGCGAAGGATGAAAAGAAGGCCATAGTAGTAGTCCAGCAAGACCTCGGTTCAACTTCAAGTGATAAATGGAGAATAACCGCCATGGTTACAATAGGTAAAACTTTTGATACTGGTTCAAGTTTTAAATCTAATGTATCTTCTTCAAACATAAATCCTCCACATGAGGATAAAAGAGTTGAACTCTTCCACATAAGGATAATTGCTAAGGATACAAATATTGACACAATGTTTGACAGTGGATCACAAGCAAATTTAATATTTGAACATATAGTTAATCAATTGGGATTGGAAACATGGAATCATCGAAGACCATACCCATTAGGTTGGATTAATAAATCAACTCAGATACATGTCATAAAGCAATGTCGGTTAAAATTTGCAATTACATCTAAGTACATCGATGAAGTGGAATTAGATGTGGTCCCAGTAGACATTTGTGGAGTTGTCTTAGGGATTCCTTATCTTTAAGATAGAGATGCAGTCTTTTACAAAAGAGAACATAAATATCACCTAAAGAAAGAAGGGGTCAAATTTATTGCTAGGGCACACAAAGTCAAATAAAAATTGGATTTAATTGTTTTAAATCAAGTTAAGCAGTTTATAAGTTCAAGTAAATATGTACTCATGATTATTAAGGAACAACATAAGATTGATTTTTCAAGATGTGAGATTCAGTTTATAGATCAATTGGTTAAGGTGGTTAATTCTTTTCCAAGAAGTCTTATTCATGAATAGGATAAGCAACATGAGATACATTTAATGTCCTACAAACATCTTCTTAAAGACAAAATGAATCTCATTTCATTCATTCAACTGAAATCTAGAAGCTATCATCATCAGCAATGTATTGTAGGGAATGGTACATGTGAGTCTAATCAGAGACTTTTTTCAGATGGTATGTTCATTTTCAGTTTCAGGGGTGCAAGTCAGTATTAGGAAAAGTCAGTGTTACATTTCTTTGGTATTGCATCATCATTTCATGCTTTTAAAAGTAATGAAACCTCTCTTCAAGTGGAGAGGAAGTCTATAAGTTTTCATGACAAATCATTTTCAAAAGTAGATCTAAAGTTTCCTTGCCAAGTTTTGAAAACTAATGCATTAACTGAAAGTGTTAAACAATGAAAATATCAGTTAATAGACATAGTGATTCAAGTAAATCAACAATTACTTAGATACTTTCATAATCAAACTAAGTTACAACATTCTTTTCATCACACTTGGATGAGTTATGGGCAGCAAATTCACTTAGTAATCAGTCAATAGGAAAGTAAATCAAGTCAAGTAATTGAGATGAAATTAAAATCAAAGGGGTCTTTGAATATTTCGGTTATTCCGGAAAGTAGATTGTTAATACCCATCAAATGTATTGAACAAGTTCTACAAATACTGTTTTCAAAGATGTTTCTGAATCACTAACTCATGATTCTTCGTGGAAAAAATTCAATTGCCATGTTGATAACAGTCTGTTTTCCCATCTTCACAAATTGTACATATTGTGGATGGAAGAAACAGGTCACCGAATCAAAATGTATCATGGTTAGCATCATCAGGGTCATCGCATGCAGATGATTGATTGAATGCATTGGTACATCATCAGGTCAATACGGAAAGAGAGGGAGTTTTACCCTCATCGACTATTTAATTAGTCAAACTTTTGTGGTCCAAAAGCTTTCAAGTGGAGAGGAATGATCCAAGAGGATCCATCGATCCAAATACATAAATGTTCAAGTGTCATCATCAGTGTTCATGGGTGTTGTTCAATGTTGTCATCACTTCAGTTCAGCTTCAACAGATCGACAGTATTGGTTATGATCAAGTTGTTCAGGTAATGCTCGTAGTTATAGTTTCATGGCATTCGGTAGATGTGGTGTTGTGCCTGGCTGTCAACTTATGTTCATCGACAGTTCCACCAGGATTGGTCGACGTCATGTGTTTTGTCATTTGACTCTGTAAGTTTGATGTGTCGACATCAGTGTCATCAGTGGCATAGATTCATCGTCCGAGTTGTTGTTGTAAAGACAGTTGGAGTCAACAATGTGCGTGCGTTGTCGTCATGGCAGAGGATCAATATTGTTGTGTGTCGACGATCGGCATGGGTTTATTGTCGTTATGTGATGAAGTCACGAACGTCACATTGTGAAAATGTTTTACATATGGGTTTTAATATAAATCCTAATCTATGTATTAATCCTATGCTACCCTAAGCCTAAAATCTTCAAACCCTAATCCTATGTTACACATCTAAACACCTAACCCTAAGCTACATTCATGTATCAAATCCACTAAAACTATGCTAAACACCATTAACTAAGTCCTAAAACACTATTGGACATGATACATTACACAAAAATACATTAAACTAGGTGTATTAACCCTTTCGGCCTATGTGTAATATAAAACATTACAATATAAATTGTTAACACTATCCAAACCAAGGGGTTGCCTAAAACACATCAGGGAAGCATGTGACCATCGTAGGAAATACCGCCAAGGTTAGCAGTTAAACTGTAGACTAAACTGTTAGTGTTGACCATAGCGGACAAGGTGGCATGTGATGGAAAGTTCACCGCTCAATCAGGGGTCAGCCACTGGTTATAACCGTAGCTTCAAACCGCACGGGGAATTGCATGCAACCGTTAGCATGTGACCTATCTCTACAAACCAGAACCACCAGAGAGCAAGCCACCAAGATAACTACCCTTCAAATGGTTTAACTCCAGTGTTCACATACGTTGTTACTATTCCCACCCGGTTAGCTAACAGATAATGGAATTTGGGCTAACATATGGTTTATTTTGGGTTTTTAATTAAACATTGGTTTTTAATTAATTCGAATACCATGACTAGGCTCTAAGGTGTTCCTAAGGTAGCAAAACAAACCTATTCAACCCCAAAAGTTATCTTGTTCATCCCTAAATCATTCAAAGGATGTTATTATGCATTTGTAGGCCTTTAAGAGGTAGATTTATCCTTTGAAGACAAGGAGGAGAGTTTACAGTTTTCATGTGCAGGTTCTAGAGGGATATAGGTTGTTTTGTTTTCAAGATTTCGAGAGCATCAGGAGTCGGACTTGGAAACCGTAAGCGGCGTTGGAAAGCTGGTTCAGAGAGCTATCTAATGATAGTAATCAAAAGTGATTGTGTGCACTTTTATTTTGGTATTTTCACTGTGTAATCGACTTCTTATTTCTCATTCCTAATAAAACGGTCACCCATCTTGAAAGCGAACCTGGAGACGTAGTCCATCTAGGATGAACTCTATAATCAATATCGTTGTCTGGTATATCTGTGTGTTTCATTATTTATACTTATGTTTTGCATCTTTCTTATTGTTTATCAACTGTCGTAAAGTGTTATGCTCCAGCGGTTTTCCTCATTTTCCGTGCTTTCAGTTCTCAATCAATTCACTAATGGCTAATCATTTCTACATCAATATTTAATATATGATCATATCAGATCAACGTGTGAAAATATTTTTGGCACATTCTTTAGCCCAAAAGGCATCACGGCGTCCTGAGAATATCCCCATTTAGTCACGAAGGTCGTCTTTCTTTTATCCTCATGCGCGATTTTGATCTTATGGTACCCAGAGAACCCATCAGTGAACAAGTATGCTTCTTGGCCACCTACATTATCCAAGACCTAATCAGTGAATCGGGTCGGGAAAGGATCATGCACACAAGCGTCATTCAATTTCTGGACATCTACGCATATCCTTATTTCTTCTTTCTATTTCTTTTCTTGAACCACTATTTGGCTTACCTAATCAGATTCTACCACCGATTCAATAATACCTGCCATAAGCATCTTATCTAACTCACCAAGGAATATTTCCTTATACTTCATATTAAGGTGGTAAGGTCTTTGTTTAACAAGTTCTGCGTCCAATTTTAAGGTGATCTTCATGACACCTGTTATCTCAAAATCAAGCCCTGGAAGGCTGCAGACCAGGAAGACTTCAAGTAACTGTTTCAAACCAATCTTTTAGCTAAGGCTTAGCCTCCTTAGCCTGTGAGAGCTCTCTCAAGGGATTAAAGGTTTTTGATTATGATCAAGATGGCTAACTCTTTGTGAAACAAATAGAAATGAAAATGGTGGAAACAAACTTAACAGGTATCCATTGGGCTTATGGAGTCATATGTGATCTAGTATTAACAGTAGGATTGGCTTTGCATAAAAGTCAAGGCATTCAGATTTTAATATAGGTAGAGCACACCAAACACAAAGAAGACAATCAACGAGTATATGAAGGAAATTAGAACACTGCAAGTGATTTCTAAGTAATCAAATACTCATAACACTATAGATAATCATGAAAAGACAACAAAAGAAACTCATGCATTGAAGTATATATTATTCTTGAGAAGCATAAGCCAGTACTATACTACCAGAAAAACAGAGTCTTTACATAGGCCAAATATCAGATCTTTTTCACATAAATTTACAACCCTTATTACATTTCTCTTTCTCCTATATATAGAGCTCTTCTATCTGACTAAGATTCCTCCTCAAGCATGAGCGGAATTCGAAATCTACTTCTAATGACACCTATTCAACTTTTAACTTCCTATTAAATGTAATAAACTACAACTAGACTTTCTAGAAATCTAAATCAAATAGGAGTCCAACTGCATTTTATGGTAATAATAGTCTTAATTAAAATCATTCTCGTTCTTTGACATGTGGTCCCTTTTTAGTTTGGCTGTGGTGGATGTTCAAAGCTCCATACTGGTCTTCAATGTCACATCTTCTCCATTTTCCTTGAAACATAGGAAACTACCCCTATTTATCGGCCTTTGGTTTGCCTCAAAAATGTTCGAATCCAAAGAACCATTCCCTTCATCTTTGATTATCCAAAATATATATCAGATTGCCACATCCTTGATGTGCTGTCAACCTCTTTCATGTGTGAAGGCAAAATATTTTCCAAGCTGTCTGACATATCTTGGACTGTAGTAAATGTGCTCACTTTATGACAAAACGTTTAGAGTTGGATTCGAATACATGTTTCCTCCACCTATCTTGACCTTGTTGAAAGTTGATAGCTTTAGATGATCCCTTGAAGATACTCCCTTTTCAAAATTTCCACTTGTATTTCAAAATCTATTGACTGAGATTAGATTGTGTAGCTTCCGCGCTATGAAACTGCTGAGCATTAGTCATCATCTTCAGCAGTTTCATAGCGCGCTACGAAACTGTTGTGTTATTCCAAAAAACACAGTTTTCTCAGACTAGCTCAACCAAAATTTTGTTGTTTTGAGCCTTTTGCTATTTAAACATTCTTTCAATTGTTCCAAGTCCTTTCAAAACTGAATGGAAATGTATGATTCTTCAAGAAATATTATACCAAGCAAAACCATCAAAATTTGAAACACAACCTTACTTGAGATTTCTTTAAGGAGATTTTTTCAGCTGGCTTAACTGTATCTTTAAGTCTTCAATTTGTTTCTTCATGACCTTGATCCCAGATCTGATGTTTGTATTGACCTTTCTGATAAATTGATCTTTCTTTATTGCAGGAACAGTCCAGCTACGGAATTGAACACTAAAATCAACCACCTCGGGAATTTGAAATGTTTGGTCCTCCCACCGAGCTTGCATTTGGTTAAAATAAGCCTCCTTAATTGCAAATTTCCTGGCAACTTTCTTCAGTCTAGCAATTTCAAAGTTGGCCAATTCCAATCTCTTTTTCAAGTCTTCCACACTATATTCTTCTTGAATGGAAACTGTTTTGCCTTTATCCTTTCTTTCATGAGGCCATGTCACCTCCCTTGTTTCATCTGCTCTTGGCGGTACCTCCTGTATTTCTTTAAACTTCCTCGTTATGGGTCTCTTGGGCTTAAATACAAATTGATCAACCTGATCATCAAACTTTAGTTTCTTTGAGGCTTTGACTCTCTTAGCCTTGTCTTTTCCTGACTCTATCAAATCTGCTTGCACTAGTGGAGACTCTTCAATGTCAATGGCTTGCAATAAGTCATTTAAGTCTCCCTTTGAGACGGGGCTTTCTTCAATAATCACTGACTTACCGTTTTCCTTAGCTACTTGGCTCCTAGTCCTTCCCCCTTGAACTCCTTCACCTATGCTTGATTCATGTGCACTTTCTTTAACCTAAGTTTTCTCTTTAAGAGACTGCTGGGGTGTATCCTGAATAGTCAGTGGCTTGGTGGATTCTCTTACTTGTTTCCTTGCCTTCAACTTTGAGAACCTCTTAGATCTTGTTTCTGTCTGATGACCAGTTGTTGTTGGAAGATCTTTTGCAGCTTGAGGGCTGAGACCGGTCTCGTTCTTTAAACCAAACATGAATAGGAATGTGTGCCAGTCCCTACCTACCCTCTGGAGTTCATGCAGACCTATCAATTTAACCAAGCCATGGTGGAACAATGAAGTCTCACAGGCTTATTTCTTTAGCTGCACCTTATCACACATTTTACTTAAGCTACGGAATAAGTAAAAAGGTAGATCAATAGATGCCTTTCCTGTGAAATGCTACAGAAGTTTAAAATGGTATGAGTATACTTTATTGTATCTCCCTTCACAGGTAAGGTACTTCTGTATACAAGTAAGCAGATTGGCATATGACTCTTTGACATAACTTCTAGGAACAGACTTGTTTAAATACGAGTTAATGAAATCCTGCTTTAGAAACTCTTTACATGGGTTCATATCAAATTTGAAATTCTTAAACCAACTTTCTTGCCCCCTTGGAATCTCCGTAACTGTGGATATCATGTCTGGTGAGACCTGCAATTCCAGCATACCAACCTTTGAATTTAGTCCTGTGAAATTCAGGGCAAATTCCTTGGTAACTTGTGCATGACCTCCCTGGAGTTTCTTACAAAAATTCCAACAGCCGGCTTGTTTGAATGCATGCTCAACTTCTCTGTTCTTCAAGGTTACGTCTAAACCTTCAGGCTCGTTTCTCAAACATTTGCCTGATCTGTGATCTTTTCTTTCTGTCGATTCCTCCATGAAGGTTTAGTGCAATGGAGGTTGGAAATGCTAGCGTTGCTCAAACTCCAATCTCTACCTCGTTTGAATGACTGCCTTGCTTGATAATAATGTTTTCAAATTGAAATATTGCATACTTGTTTCTCATGCAACGAATACAATCATCATTAAGACTGTGCATACCTGGCTTTTCTTGGAACTTGCAATCCGTGTGTATCAATGTACCTAGCAGATGCAATGATGGAGATAAGCAATTGGATATGATATGTGGAGTGCATAAACTGACAATGAATGACGCAACTATAACATAACTTTACAGATTTTACAGTTAGGAAAGATTCTCTATGGAATGCATGATTCCCCGATTTCGTAGCGCAGTCAGTGTAAATTTTGAATTATGTGCTACAAAATCACCTAAAAGATATCGCGCTGCGAAATCACCTAAAACTATTGCGTTGTGAAAACACTTCAAAATGATTACATGCACTACGAAATCACCTAAAGGGCTTTGTGGCACATAGTAACTTTTAAACAAAACTGACACATGGCTATGAGACCGGTGATGAATGAGAATGTCCAGTGATGAATGAGAATGCATATTTGACTCAAGACAACTAAGACTCAGACTCGAAGGCAAACAAAAATCAAAATTAGACTAGCACCGACTTTTACCATAAACTAATGTGAGACATTTTGGTATTAGAATTCTTAAGTGATAACAGAAGGAATTCCTTCTGCATGCAAGGAATATTCACAATGGAATATCCTAGCAACTGATAGTACACTACCCCTCCATCTGATCTCAACTAGATCTTTGTATGAATTGACATGCATGAGTTATTTATGAGAGAATATTCATTTATCTGAAGTGAATTAGTTACATGCATGCATGCATTAACTAACTGAACTCAGATTAATTCAACAAACTATTTGAATTAATCTAACTAGACTTGACTCAGTTAACTAAGCCAACTAATTACAACTCATCCTTATCTCTTTAACTGATGGATAAATTCCTCAATTAATGGAGAAACTGTTGCATGTCCCCACATAGACTTCATGTTTGATTTTCGTTAACTAATTAACTCAAGATGAATTAATTAATTAGTTTACAAATAGCTACTAAGATCAAATTCGAATTTTACTGCTCTATTTTAGTTTAGGGACTGACTAGAATAGGAAGGTATCCCGAAATGCTATTTATAGTAGTACTAAATTTAGAACTTCTATATTTATCATTTCTTGTTGTTATTTTCAACATAGTGGTCCCTTGCATAATATTGGTTTATTATTTTATTTATTAACTATGGCTTGTTTACAACTAATTTTGGTCCCTTTTCTATAATGCGGGTCAACCACTTACAACTATTATTAATGTGAATAACTGCTTACGGACTTTATTAACTCAAATAACTAATTATGACTTTGATGAGGCCCCTTGGGCTTATTACATAAATAAATGGGTTAGGGTTGGACCCTAACATAACAAGAAAGATAGGAAACACTCTTTCTATCACTCTAAGAAAGAGGGCCACGATAGTGAACCTATTGGAAGTTGCACCCTGAGTTGAGGCCTAAGAAATTATGAGATGGAAGAGGCAAGTAGAAGGGAAACTAGGAAGTGTTTGGAATAACTCAGTGGGATCATGGATTGAAGTATGAAGATGAGACTTGAATCTTAGTAGTAGGGAGTGTTGGAAAATCCTTTGTGCTCATGTCAACAAAAGTAGGCAAAGGAGTAGTTGATCTGAAGTGAGGAAGCGAAACGGTTTGTTGATAGACCCAACCATGTTATGCTTTAGGAGACAACAACACTATGACATGAGGTTTTGTCCTGCGAACTTGTCAAGAAAGTGAAACGTATCATTTCATTATTATTAACATTTTTTTTTTATCATCATTTCTAATGTATTCTACATGGGTAGTAGCTAAAGTAATGAAAGAATAAAGATGTGGAAAATTGCAAATAGCTAACAATCTGTTTATAGTTGTAATAGTTATCATTTAGTTGATTGTGATGAGATAGGTGCACAAGATAGGGTGGACAGACACATGAAAAGTGGGGAGGAAAATCCCACACTTTGTGTATGATTAATAGTATTTTGGAGATCCAAAATGCATCAATGGGAAGGAATGATCCGGGATGATATTAGCATGGCCAAAAATTCAATGTCTTTATATTTGAGTAAGAGTAGCTCCATTGTGTATAGATCAGAAAATTGAATCCAATGCAACTTGAACAGGTAAAACCTGAGTCTATATGACAGAGATATTGTAGTTTGAAGTCCAAGGTAAATAAGAAAAAATTCAAATTCATGTCAACACTAACATGGCAGCATGTCACGTGGTAGGTGACATGACAACACATTTGGATGATACATTGGTAGGCTAACTAGGTACGCTTGATTGGTTGACTTGGTGCTAATAGAGTTGCACATGGACTAATGGTGTGATGCTGCATGGATCAATGAAATGGTGCCACATGGCACCAAGGTGGTAGCTAAAAGGGCCCACATGCTTGGGTCAAAGATTAGTCGTGGAGCACATGCTGAGAAAAGGTCGCACACGTCTAGGTCAAAAATTATTCTTAGAACGCATGACATTTGAATATGTTACCTCCCAACAACAATACGAGCACCCTACCATCAGACCATGTGGTTTAGTTGTAAAAGGATTTGGTATATATCATATTTAAATTGTTTACATTTATATGGAGGAAAGGGGGGATCGAGCCTACCATATATGGTGGATTCTCCAAACTTAGTCACAGCTAAACCTGTTCCAATTGAAGCATGGTGCACCTCATTTTATAATAAAGTTTGCTATGGATTAAAGGTAGGTTGGCATATTATTAATGGACCGTTAGGATTGTCACCATGTATTAAAAAGTATTGGACCATTTGTAATGTAAGTAGATTGATTACAAACCTATGTGTGTAGGCATTTGTTATATCGATGCCAATGTACAATATTTTATATGGTGTGAAATAGTTTGGCATAATGTGGTTTAATATAATTCGACGATCGACTATCAATTGCTATATGTTTTATGCCATATGGTTCCACCCATATGGGTTTGATCCCAAGTGGTTTGGCTACCAAATTTATCTATGTTAAAAATAATATGAATGCACTAGACATTTCAATATTAAATTTTTGTAGAGCCACGAGTTTTCATGCAAACTTGAGAGACTATAGACTAGTGAGGTAGCTAAACTTTGGAGGCCATCTGGAGGAGTTATACTTAGCCTTTGTTCAGTGTCCTCATTTGCAACTGGTTCCTAGGGTCGAGCAGAACCTATTAGAGCTAGCAAGGGGTAGTTTTGATGTACTTTTTATGTACTTTTGAAGGCTTTTTCATTCAAGTTCAATTTGTAGACAGTGAGATTGAGCGTAGGTTTTGGAAGCAAGAAGGGGGAAAGTGTTTTGTGAATATCACTACCTTAGTTGCAATTTTTTGGCTTACTATAGTAGATTGAAGAATTGTTGATGTAACATATTTTGTATGACTTAGAATCTTATTAATAAAAGTGGCCTCTCCACTTGGTGAAAAGGGCCTGAAGATGTAGTCCGAGCAGTGGATAATCTCCATTAAAATATTGCCGTGCACTTTTTATGTTTTTGTTCACTTCTCATTTTTGCAATTTCCATAAGTTCTTCATGTTATATGCTTAAGTTCTTAAATCGGTGAATTAATAATTAAAATGCACTCAGACACTTTTTTATACCAAAGTCATTATTCCATGTTTCTAGATCAATGGGAACAAGATTATTCGAGATAGGATAATGTCTTACCTTTGTGCCAATCCATCGAGAAGATAAGAAAATTGTGCATCTCCTCGAATATAATTCATGGTATCCTTACTTCCATTTTTCTAGCATCAACTTTGAACTAGATTTAGTATTTTGAACACATCGGAAACTAAGGAACCCATCAATTATAGGATTAATATAATACTCCATGTTCCTTGTAGTTAGTTGATATAGTTGATCAAGGACATTGGTATCTTATGCACAATTGACAGGCTTTATGTATCGAGGACCCTGATAAGGATTCAGAGGTTGAATGACTCTGACCCCATATACTTCAAAATTCATAGTTTGTCTCTTTGAATCAATGATGGTATAGTTATGGAAAGCCCAATTAAATCCCAATAATTTTGGATAAGCATCTTTATCACCGATAATGTCAATCAATTTGAAATTAGTATAAGTATTCACACTGACAACATTTACTTCCACATATTCTAAGAGACTAATAGGAATGATGCAATATTGGTTAGCCATCTGCATCTCGATTAAAGAGAACACTAGTTTAGGCCTTCCGAGTGCCTCCCAAGTCTTCTTTGGAAAATTATTAACATCAAATTCCAAATCCAACATAGTGCCTTTGATTTAATACCCATAAATCTAGGCTTCAATCTAAAACTCTCTCCTTGTTCTTCATTTGTTACACTTGACTCTTCTACTATGTCACTCTGGTAAATTTGTAGAAATATGTTGTTATGATAACTCCTAACCTATCATGAATCCCTTCATCTCCTTTCACAATTGTTGAGAAAGCTATTCAGTGCTCAAATTACCAAGAAATAGTTGGAACCACATAGTAACTTACTAAGTAGATTCTAGATAAAATCGAGGGATGACTGGGGATCTTTTCTTAGTGTGTGAAGGTTGGGCCTTCTCTGATCCTGAAACTTTAGGGCTATGAGAGGAATAAATGTCTCAGAAGATATCTACAACATCCTTAGAATACCTCTTCTACTAAACATGATCATATCTATCCTTTGAAGGCTCGACTTTTCTTATGATAGGTTGTTCAAAAGAGTTCTTATTAGCATTAGTCCTAGTGCCTCCTCAAGAAACAATATTAATATTCATCTGTTGGGCTGATTTTGGGCTCTATGGATAAGAAATAATCATATTAGCTCCTCTTTGATGATTACACTCCCCCCATTGAGAAATTAGCTCTGGACAGTCTTCATTTGCATGAGTATTAACATGGTAATGTGAAAACCATGGTCCTTTCAGTAGCTGATAAATCCTAGTAACATGTCCATACTCATCACAATTATAGCATCTAACTGGACCTCTGCTATCAATTCTCCCCCCTATATGAACTGCACCTTCTGTGAGTGGAATCATTCACTCGACATGTAGTGTGATCTAGTTGAGCACGTAGAACATCCAAGGTTAAGCACTGGTCAATATGATGTGTGGGATACCCATAAAACTCACAGAAAATAAATTTAGGTACATTAGAGAAATTCTTGTAGTATAGGAAACAATTGTGTTTAGTGACCAATAGAATGACATATCTCATAATACTCATTTTAATACATACCTTATTGGTTTGGAAATGCATGATACTTGGTATGTACTTCAAAAGGAACACTCATTAACACTTGCAAAACTACTCCTGAAGGTCCTGCTTGAGGAGGAGGGGGTCCTAGAAGAACATTAGAGGATCCCACCCTTCTAAGGACCTTTCTACAAGAAATGAATAAAACACATTACACAAGAACTTGACCCAACAATTCAAAAATTTAAAATAGGCTCACAATCACAAACGCATCCACGCACATTGCACAATAAATCTCCTTGCAATAGTTTTCTCTTATCATTATCAGGCCAGATCATGATTAAAACTGTAGATCTACAATATCTCAGTTAGAGCTTTCAAATATAATTCCCAAGAATTCTCATTACAAACACAAAATCACAATAACATAATATGAGTTATATTTTCAACAACATATCAGTGTTTGTCTACTATTTCCCTCTTGTGCAACTCGCCTTACATGCCTTTATATAGTTTTGGCTTATTGATCTCGTTAATTTTAACTCACGCTTTCTTGATACATTAAACCCTAACCACTTTGATGATATCAATCAACTTCTCTCTCACTTATTCCACACTCACTTGATTCCTTCAAACTACAACGGCTCAATCCTTTTTTATGCACACCTGGTGAATTCCAAAATAACTGCTTGGTCTACTAATTACCATTTCTTGTTTTTTGCTACTGACTTCTGGCCAAATTAACCATTTTTTTTTGTCTTGTGCTTCCTTTTTTCCACAACCATTTCTGACCAAAATTGTCCAAAAAGTGAACGACCTAATGGGAAACATTGATGATACAGTTACGGGATTTAGCTAGAGGCAAAGAGAAGTGTGAATAATTCTTATTCACCATATTTAGAAAGGAGGGACACCACCAAAGAAAATTCCCAATTGTAACAACATACATAGATATGAGAGCTATGAATCAATTAGCACAAGGTAGAGGATTATGGTTTGAGGTTTGTAGAGTTTGGGGACATATACCTACATCTTATTCGATGATGAAAAAGTATCAAAGATTGGAGAAAACCATGTTTTGTGATTTTTGCAAGCCGGTAGGGCATGGAATACATACATGTCATGCATTATACTTATTGATAGAGTGCACTACTAATACTTATAGGGTGTAGGAAGTAGAAGGTTCTAAAGTCACTAAGCCAATGTATAACACACCCAGAGGATACTATCTAGGTAGAGGGCAAGGGACGCAGGGCATAGGCTAGGGATTTCTAGGTAGAGGCAGGGAGGTTTTGGAAGGGGTTGGGACTCATTCGTTATAACTTTGTATAGCGAGGAAATTATTCTTGATATTTCCCTAAACCTTACATGAATTGTACCTACTATAATAAATTGGACCACGTTACTGAGGACTATATCAAACTAATCATGAAGTGGAAAGAAAAGAAGGGACATATTGTGGAGATGATAGTAGATGAAGAGCACATAGATCAACCATAAATATTATCAATTACATGGGGAGAAGAAATAATGGGAGAATATGTAAGTGGACCAGGGAACCAACCATACCAATGGGTGATAAAGGTAGTAGAGACACCTCCGAAGTTTGATCTAGTAAGAGAAAAAGAAACATACAAAGAAGCAAGAAGAGAGCTGAGTGAAATGGAATTGGGTCAATTGGGGTTGTCTGGGCAACAAGCACAACCCATATACAATATGCCACCAATATATGGTAAGTGTATGCCAAAAGAAGGAGGAGGAGAGGTAAGCCCAATCAAGAGTCCCTTGTATAATTGTTTATACTTAATAAAAAATATATTGTCCCTAGATAAGTTACACAAAATGATTGACCAATGTGTGTAAAGGTAGGAGGGACCTATAGAATAGGACCCAAGGTGTGTAGTTAAGAATATTTTGTGCAAGAAGTGAACAAGAAAAGAGTTCAGACTTAATGCGCACATTGGAGCATATGATATGGACCATATTATCCTTGACCTAGGAATAGATGTGAACATTATTCCAAAGAAAACATGGTAGATGGTGGGTAAAACAAAGATGATTTGGTCACCTATTCAACTGAGAATGGATAATTAATCTCCATTTTGGCATGTTGGTGGGTGTAGAAGTTAATATTGATGGAGTCAAGAGCATTATTGATTTCAAGTTAATTGAGATTGTGTATGACACTAACCTATATCCAGAATTACTAGGGATGAATGGGGATTTGACAATAAATTTATAATCAACCTTAAGAAAAGGTAGATGATATTTGAATTGGGAAACCTAAGAGTGATAATGCCATTAGATCCAATGGAAGGAGATCGATATGTGGAGCCAATAAAGGATGGATTTAGCACCCAAAAAATGAGAATTTTTATAATATAATAATGCACAAGGAATATTATGTTAATACAATTGTTGATGGAGTGATCAGCGAGCGAAGTGTTAGCTCCTTCAAATTAGATTTGGATGAAAATTTTTAGAATTGGTAGCACAGGGTGCATGAAGTATCCACCAGAAAATGTGTTCATATTATCCACGCAATGCGCTAGATCAGAACAAACGTGCAAGACCCCCCTAACTATGATGCAATGAAAAATGTAGAATATTTTGTAAAATGATTTGAGGCACAAATACCAAAACAAATTAGGTTGTTCTCCATGGATTTGATGCTAAAATCGAATGATGCACAATGATGGGCTGCACACAAGGAAAACATAAAAAATTGGAAAACATGTAGACATTTATTGCAAATAAGGTTCTAACTAAATATAGAAACTAGAAAATATAAATATCCTAGCTTGGCATGTCCAACCACTCATCTGAAAGGGTGTGTTACAACATGGACCAAGAAAAGGATACCAAAAGAAGAGTGGGTGCATAGGTTCATACATACATTAAATATTATCCCTAGAAATTGGTATACATAATTAGAAGTGCACAAAGGGACCACCAACTGGGGAGAGATGTCCTAGAACTTAAAGATAACATTTATATTTTAATTAGATGACCTACCCCTGGATAAAACAATACAAATTATTAGGGAGAATATTTTTACGCTAAAAGTATAGACTGGGCCAAAGTCGAAACCTGTATGTTTTGTGCATCAACAATCTAAATTGGTTAAATAATTAATGGAATGTTATAATATCATCGAGGAATATGAAGAATATGAGGATTCAAGAAATTTTATAATACTAGAAAAGGAAGGATATTTTGCAATAGTGGGGTCAAAAATCTAATCAACATATTATGCCAAAACTATCAAGACAAATAAGGTAAACATTGGAATGAAGGAGAATCCAAAGCTTGCTATTAGTGGACACGATTGGGATGAGGAGACAATAGGGAGAATTATCAATTTACTATGTAGGTATGAATATTTGTTCCCAACCAGTTTCTTGGAGATGAAATGTATAATAAGAGAACTTGGAGAAATGAAAATCCAGTTAAATCCTGATGCAAATCTAGTCAGATAGAGGCCTTACGGGTTGAACACAATTACAAGCAAAAAGTGCATGAGGAATCGGATGGAATTCTAGAAGAAGGAATTATTGAGTCAGTAGAAATTTCTGAGCATGTAAGTCTAATAATGGTGTAGGATAAGAAAACATGTGAAACCAGGATCTGTGTCGACTTGAGGAAAATAAATGATGCATGTGTACACAACCCATTCCCCACCCTATTCATAGACGAAGTACTGGAAAATGTCAAAGGCCAAGAGGCCTACTCCTTCATGAATGGATTTTTAGGATACCATCAGATCAAGATTGCGCTCAAAGATAGGCAAAAGACCACATTTTTAATAGAATGGGAGCTGTTCTAATATATAGTTATTCCTTTATACTTGAAGAACACATAGACAATATTTTCCAGGGTGGTCATCTCATCTTTTAAATATTTTATGAACAAATTCTTGAGGTTTACCTTGATGATTGGATAATGTTTAGCCTACTGAAGTAACACATTAACGTTCAATGCCTTATTCTTGATAGATGTTAGCAATTGAAAATATCATTAAATTTGAAGAAGTGCATTTTATGTTCACCATTTGGCATTTTATTGGGCCATGTGGTATGAAAATAAGGATTATTGATCGATCATGTGAAGACTATTGTCACTGTAGATTTAACTCCACCAATGTTAGTATGACAGTTAGGCACCACTTTGGGTCTGTTGGAAAATACTAAGGGGGGGTGAATCAGTATTCCTTAGCAATTAGCACTTTTAAATCTTTTCAGAGCATTACTTAATCTTCAATTATCATTAATGTTTATGCAGTAACAACAATGAATAAAAGAACATAGGAGGCACAAAAATTTTAGGTGGAAAATCCCCTCCGGGTCAAAAACCACTGAATGCTTTTCTAATAATTCTTTAATATTCAACTCTAATTGAAAAGAAAGCTCCAACTTCCTAGAATCTAGAAAATCATTCTTCTCAAGCTCCCACTGGATGGATGCTCCAATGCCCAAGATTCTTCAATAGTCAACTGAACGAATGTCCAAACACCCAATGAACTACAACTCACCCTAGCACCACCCTACCACCCTATAGAAGAATGGACTCTCGTATCAGGGAAAATGGTCCACTTTACAATGATATAAGAATGATGTAGAAGAAGACGACACATGAGACCATAACCCCAACTATGACACAACCACCTAATGATGATCCTAAACCTCCCGACATTGCCTCTTCAACTCTTGGTAGATAGACACTTTTACAACTTTTACAAAGATGCTTTTACAATGACTCTGTACAATGATACTTTTACAATGTTTGTATGCAGTGTTGCCCACTTGAAGACTTCATGTGGTGAACTTCTTGTTGTTGTTTTTCACCTTGATTTTTGCTCTTGTCATGCTACCCTTTCTCATTCTTCAGAACATTAGATTATGCATTGCTTCTTCTCTTGATGAATATATAATACTTGCAAAAAGTCTTCAAGGAAATACCCATGACATGATAATAGCAAAACTTACCTCATCCTACAGAAAATATGTCAGTGCTAAACAAGAACAACAAATTAGAATACAAATAACCTAATGCAATCAAGATATGAACATGCATATACAGAAGATACTTACCCGTAGCTTGTCTCTGTTGCATCATTTTTCTGCACCTTGCTATTTGATGCCTTAGAATGTCTGGTCCTTTGCACCCCTTGACAACACTTGATCTAGTTTTTCTTTCCTTCTAGGAGAATGATATTTAATCTGATGTATCTCTGTGATTTCAAATCCCCAACATGTGATATTCGGTCTTGTATAATCCCTCTGAGTCTTCTTTCCAATTCCATGGGTTGAACCCGATTTGGACTCTTCAAGACAAAGTTATGCCCATTCTCTCACAATGACCTAATTATGGACTAGTTCAGTAGAACGAACTTGTACGATGTACTATGTGTCCCTATTTCCTCCTTCGGCTCTAAAATTGATACACAGAAGACTACAGTCTGTGCACTATCTGCCACTTATTACATAATTCCAATCCTCTTCTGATAGAGAGAGTTATGACAATTTTCCCAATGTCACTTCTTTGAGATGAAATTCAGAAGCTTTCAAAAACCCTAACTTCCTCAGATCATATCTCTGAAAATATAGTGAACCAAGATCTAAAATTTGGTCATGACGGTCATCAAGAGTGCAAATCAAATGGTTTTTAATTTTAGAATCTAAGACTTCGCAGAAATGAAGTTATATATCGAAAATTCCACGATCACTACATTTGGAAGATATATGAGATTTCCTTCTATAGAGTTGAGAGGGGCTTCTATAGAGAATGTTGGAGGGATTTTAGAGGCTTAAAAAATTATTAATTAACAAATATTCAATGACCAAAACCAATTATGAGTGCCATGCCACAACCCCATATGGTTTTATCCCACTAAATGGGGTTACTAGCTTCAAACGTGAATATCTCTCAAACCATGAAGAATTACTTGGCATGCCATATATCAACGGAAACATCTCGACGAGTAGAATCTATCTAGAAGATCCTTGACTCAAAATAGAGTAAGTTGTCAAATAAAAATTCCCTTGAAAGATCAGGGTAGCCCCTGGTTCTACTTGGGTTGACATCAATGACAACCTAAAATCATCTTTAGATCACCAGGGTCATGACGACTACTATATAAAGTTTATCTGAGGATATGCAAAAATCTCAGACCCCTTAGAGAAGAGGTTGAAGAAAGAGTGAATTTTCAGTGAAATGAAGAATGTCAACAATATTTGGACACATTTAAGTAAAAATTGGTGACCACATCGATTTTAGTCTTCCTAGAGTGGGGAAAGGACTTCCATGTGCATTTCCATGCTTCATCTATAGCCTTGGGTGTAGTGTTGGCCCAACCAGGAGAAGGGGATATATATCACCCTATTACATTTGTTAGCCAAAGTTGTTAACAATAGAGTAAAATTGCATTACTATAGGGTAGGAGGGGTTGGAAATGGTATATGCGCTATGAAAAATCCATCATTATCTATTAAGGTCAGACTCCATAATGTACACATACCACTCTATGTTGAGGTATTTCGTCAATAAGCCAATGTTGGGGGGATAATATGTAGGTGATTGTTGTTGTTCCAAGAGTATGATTTCGAGGTCATTGTAAAGCCAGGAATATTCAGTGTGGGACCGAACCATTTGTCATATATTTTGACAGGAGAAGATGTAACAAACCTTGATGGCAATTTGCTAAATGTGCAATGGTTTGTAGTAGATTAGTTGAGGAATACTTCATATACATTGTTCAACTACTAAGTATAGGAGTAGTCTCAAAGGAATATATAGTTGTGCAAAAGAAACAACTAGTGGTAAAAGCCTCAGGTTACCAACTAATAGTAGGATGTCTATACAAGCTTGATGTAGATGGCATATTGATACATTATGTATTGGAACATAAGAGACCATTGATACTGATAAAAGCATGGGAAGGAGTTGCAGGAGGTAATTACATGGGGAATCTATCACACTTAAGATCCTCCACACAGGACTATGGTGACCCACTCTCCACAAAGATGATAAGCAGTTCTGCCAAAATTGTGAAAAATGTTAGAGAGTTGGAAAGCCCTCTAGAAGGGTTGAGATGCCAATATGTCCATAGGTCACATTAAAGGCATTTAATAAATGGGAAATCGACTTCATTAGACCAATCAATCCCCCAACAAACATATCAGGAGCAAGGTACATAGTAATTGAAACGAATTATCTTACCAGGTGAGCAGAAGCAGAACCTATCCATGACTACAATGTAGAGACAACCACACAATTTGTATTTGAGAATGTAGATATTGTTGCCTTAGTGGGTCCTAAACCAGGTTCAGATTTAGTTGCGCCAAACAAATCCCTACACTATTGTCCCTTTCGGCATCAATCTGTGGAGCACGGACTGAAGTCTCACCTGAAGCAGTATGGGGGGATGTTGGAACCAAGTTTCTGCGCCCAGAGATCAGCATGTTGTCATTTTATACCCTAAATCTACCTTAGCGTAGATCGATGAGCCTTAAAGGCTATCAATATAAGTTCCTTGAATAGGCCTCTAGACCTCCACGAAGTTTTACGACTAATTTTTATGGACCCTGAGCAGGCTAATCAACCACTTACATGCATCCAATACTATTCTGAACCCAGAAATTATTTAGTCCTCCTTAAGTGTTGGATAACTTTAACATGCAATAGTATAATCTTCGCGTAAACACTTGATGTCAATTGCATTCATATAACAATATACACCATGTAAAGTCGTGCATCAATAGATCATTATTTCGTACAAGCATTATTTATCACATCATAAGGCACATTCATACATAATAGAAGTAAATGGATAAACACAATAATTTCGGTAATAATGTTCTTTATTGATAATCCCTTCATCTTACAAACTCAAAACTTCCCTACGCACTCAGGTGTAGGGGTCTGCACACTTAGCTGCGGACTCTACTCTAGGCCTCTACGCACACACCTATAGAGTCTCTTCTTCCCTAATACTTCTATGATTTTTCCTTCTATTGACCTATTACATTCATCTCCATCTTCTCCTCTCTCCTTAGACATCCCTAACACACACTTATTTATACAATCCCATGGTCCGTGGACCATGGGTAGATCTACAAAAAGCCGACTTAACTTACAAAAAAGAGGGTAAAAACCCTTTTTGACTCTTTAATTATCTACACACTCTGTGACCACAATTTGCGGAGACTTTACATTGTATATAACAAAACTTGTATTTTTTGCCCCAAAATTGACCCAGGGGACCCCATCCCAACAGGCCCCCAAAACAAAGATCATGACCCACTCGTGACTCACTCAGCTGGCATGGAGATCTTGCTATGAAGAGCCCCCAACCCCGCTTGTGCAACCACTACTTCAAACATGCTCTTCGTGGCTGCTTGCTTGATCTGTTCCATTAGTTGCTCTGTGGCTCATCCTGCATTGTCCGGCTTGATCTTCTACTGCGTACTCTGCAAGTTTACCAATTTTTCCTGAATATTGGTGGAGAAAATGTAGGCCTCATCCAACCGAGGCCCTAATTTGGCCTTAAGGACTACCTCTTTCTTTTGCGCTTCTTCCACCTATGTAAGCAGTTACTTAGCCTCCTGCAGCTTAGAAAGGCATTATGCTATAACAATGGTGCATTTTTTTTTCCCTCACTTCATCATATTATTGTTGTATCTCGTGGAATTCTATATTCAATACTTGCAGGGTGGGATCTTCCTGCAAGCTCGTCACTACTTCCATAGCCTACTCAAATAGCGTGGTGTAGTCCACCACCGTGGCATCCACAGTAGCAACTCCATCCTTAACAGCGGCTTCGTGTTGTTCCTTACCTCTGGCGGGGTTGAAGGTTGCGATTTGAGCTCCAATTCTATTATCTTTATGTTCAACTCAAACTAAAATCTAGCCACCTCTACCTTGGCATTGCGCATGCCCGCAACAAGTTTTATAATATTTGCCTCCAATAGTGCTTCCTTTGGGATATGCAGTTCTGGCACCATTCTGCATGCTTCTGCCACTGCGGCCATGAGCTGGGAGCTAGGTGCCTAAATTTTCTCCTTTTCCTGCAACGCTTCTGTCTTCTTAGTGAACATCTGCTCGTTGTTCACCCTATATTCACTAATTAGGGTTAGTGTGTGTTACTCCCGAGCTCTGAACTCTGTTTTCGTACCTGCTTGCAGCGTGTGAAGGAACTCATTAGGGAGTGCAGCCAAGTTGAGGCTAATGTTCTTTAGAGAACTTATGATGACCTTGTCATAGGCCACCTCCATGCTCAAGGATCCATCTAGTACTGCGACTGCCCAAAGATCCAGTGATAGAACCATATCTGCTATCTAACTAGTTCTCGGTGTCAAGCTTGTCTATGGAGCACTTATCTTCCCTGCGCTCACCTGTATCCTACTCATCTGAATCTGCAACTTGCGTAGATCCTTCTGGATGGTACTTAGCACCTTCTTTTTCTACTATTCGAACTACTGCAGCAGTTCCACCGTGGTATCGCGCACCTTGTCTCCAATCTCATCAAGGTCGCCTTCTATTAGAGTAATTGGATCCAGTGACAGGTTTGTCACTTTTGACTTCTTCCATGACCCCTCCTTCTATTGATCTCGATATCTCTTTATTGGGAAGGGAGTGTTGTGTTCCTCCTGACCATCGCCTCGCTGCTCTAATTGTTCCTCCTTCTCTGTTTGGGGTGAAAAAATACTATCCACTATGCTCAGAGTCACGCTCTTCTTTTTTGGCCTTCTGCTTCACAGCACACTCCTCTTCCACCCAGGCCTTCTCTTCGGCCTCTTTTCCACTCTTCTCAGCCAACTGTCGGAACTTATACTTGGCTTCTTCCTTCTTTTTCTTCTCTGCGGACTTGCTGGTGCCCATGGCCAGATCGGATGGAGTATGCCAATCTCTCGTCCAGTGCTTGATGGTTTCCTGGATGGTGTCATCTGTGTCCAAGTAAGGCAGATCAAACCATTCTTGTTGCATATCCTTCCACGCCCTGATGTATATGCGATGGAAATCTGCCTTAAACTCTGCATACTCTGCTATCTTCTCAAACACAGTTGGTGACAACCGTGGCTTATGGTTGATGGGCATGTGAATGCTCACCTCCATCAACACCCATAAGACTTTGGTCTCCGTGACGCATGCAGCATCCTTTGTTGCCCAGAGGGATATAAAATGTACAGCGTTTGGAAAATCTTTCTCTATGGGAGGAAACAAACTATCCTCCAGAAGATCCCAAGCCACTAATACAATGGAGAGTAACAACCATGCGTAGTGGAATGCTTTACTCTCATCCTGCACCTCTTGATAATTCGTGAGGAACTTGCTGCAAAGGTAGTGTGACCAATTCAACTGCATGCCTCCGCGCACTGTGCAGCTAGTGCAATAACTGGCATTGGAACTTCGACCGCACGACATTTTCTCATGACTTTGCCAGCAAGGATCTATGTGGCAATTTTTACCATGGGGTCAGTGATTGAGGTGATAGAGTACCTGCGCGACTTCTTCACAAGCTTAAATTTGTCCTTCATTTTCTCTACGAGGTCATGTTCACTCGTCTTTCCACCAAACTCCTTCGCTGGGTTCAACCCTGAGTGCGGAAATAGCATGATCTGATGGATTAGCATATCAGTGATAGTGATTGACGCACTCAGCCACAAACATCCATCATCTACCAAGTTCAGCAACTGCTTGATAACAATAAGGTTGATGTTGGAGCAATGGTAGTGGGGTACCCACAATAGGTTTAACAACCTTGACTGGTTCACTTTGTGAATCCACTCCACAGGCTCCAATGTCGTGACACCTGATTCCTTGTAAAATACTCATTTCAAATAGTTCTCTGTTGCAAGGTGGGGGAACCTTTCATGGTCCACCGAATCCCAGTCTTCTAACTTTAAATGTGGAATCCGCGCTAAGCGTGGTCCTTCAAAATTGATGCTCTCTGGTAACAGGGGTGTATTGAGGAGGAATTTTCCTGCATCTAGGTCCTTAGGGACCTTCACTTTTCCCTTATTCGGAGGGATATAATCTAACAATTTGGAGAAAGGTTGCACCCCCTCGACATCTATATCCTCCGCACCTTCTTCAGCTTCCAAATCGACCACTTTCCCCTTATCCTTCACTGGTTGTTTTTCCTTCTTGTGAGCCTAGGTAGCAGCATGCTTCCTCAGTGACTTGTGCACCGAAATGAGCTTCTTCGACTTGTCTTTCTTGGGCTTGGGGAATTCCCGCACCGGTGTAGGTTTTGGCGTAGGTGACCTCGGCGTCGTAGGCACAAAAGTTGGAGCCTCCATGCTCACAACTTCTGGAACTGCTCGCTCAGAAGTGACATCTGCACCAGTACTCATGGTTTTTGTGGGGCTTGGTCCTAGCATCTTCACTAGGATGAATGTCTGATTTACCTCTGATAACTTGGCAAATGCAAGGCTCATGACTAAATCCTCCCAATACAAGTGATTCATATGCAAGCAACAACACAACTCGATAAAAACTCTAAGGATGCAAAGTGTTTTTCGCTAGATTGCCATGTTTAATTTATAGGCGAATTTGAATTCAAATTCGACCATTCCCCCCAAATCCATTCATAAATGCTGATTTGGTAGAATATCTCCAAATATTTCAGCCTTAAATGCCTTAAATGTCCTCCCCCCACTCCTCTTAATTGTCTCCTAAGTCAAATCATGAACAATAACTATAACGGTCACTTTCTGGTCGTGCTGCGTAGTCTTCCCCTCTGTAGCATAGCTCCCTTCACGCCTCTTCTGGTACTAAGACATCACCCTTTTTTGCGCAACCCCTTTCATGTAACTCTACAAACCGAATAGTGTAGTTTATAGTCCTACACTTCCTTGAAGCTACCTAGAGCGCTAAGATTGTACTACCATCATGTGGTCATTAGGTCAGATCCCCCATGTATGGATTCAATCAGCTTCCATTTACCCTTCCCAGAAATGGATATCCATTCAACTTTGCGAGCTGAATTGCTCCACCATCTGTAATTTCTTTAATAACATATGGTCCCAGTGAGTGCATCCGAAACTTCCCTAGAAAATTATCAAACTTACTATCATATAATAAAACCAAATCGTTTACCTTGAAAGTGCGTAGTTTAATGTGTCGATTGTGCCAAGCTTTTTCACATTCCTTCTATACCTATTGATCGAATCCAGCCAAAAATATATATTCCTTGATCTCCATTAGCTACATGAGTCATTCTTCTAAGGCTCTGCGGTCTGCCATTCTTGTGAAAGATGTTATGCATAGAATAGGCACAATGTACTCCATAGGCATTATAGCTTCTATGCCATATACCAACCTAAAAGATGTCTGACTAGTAAGCTTTTTAGAAGTAGTTCTGTAAGCCCATAATACTGTCGGTACACGCACGTCCGAATCGTTCTACTGATCATTGCAAACCTTCATCAGCACATTCTCCAATATCTTATTAAAAGCTTCAACCGTTCCATTAGCCTGAGGATGATATGGCATACTCTTCTGATGGTAAACTTGGAACTCTTTGGTTAGCGCGTTGATCATTTCATTGAGAAAATGCGTACCACGGTCACTCATCAAACTGTTTGGGCAACCAAACTTGGTCAACACATATTCAAACAAGAATTTCATTGTTGTGGCCCCTGTATAGTTTTTCACAGGTTGTGCCTCCACCCACCTGGTCAAATATTCAGCTGTAGTGATGATATACCACGAACCAGTTTTCTTGCCTAGAGGCTGAATAGGTCGTACAAAATTAATTACCCATTTCTCAAATGGCTACAATGACACTTGCGGATTCAAAGGCAGCTCATCTCTCTGCAATGACCTGCCCATTCTCTGACATGCATCGCATGCCCTACAATATGTTTTAGAGTCTTTATCCAGCATCAGCCACCACAATCCAATTCGTAAAATATTCTGCGATGTTGCTTTTCCTACATAATTCTGGGCACATAACGTCTAAGTAACTTGTCTGATCCCCGTTTATATAAATTCCCTACAATTACAGAGAAATATGTCGTGCGCACCACAAATTCTTTATTCTACTAACCGGTATATCCTTCTAGAGTCATCCCTATAGTCAGAAAGTGAATAATATCCACAAAGTTATTATCCGCTATGTGCACCATGAAGAGATACGCATCAGGCGGCTCCTCCTCCAAATTGGTAGGCTCCTCTCCTATTTCAATGCATAGTAGATGGTCTGGTCCCGCGTTCAACCTTCTTGGCTTCACAATTACTTCAAAATCATATTCTTGAAACGACAACAACCATATGCATATTTTCCCTCCCAACACTGGCTTATTGACTAAATACTTTAATGAAGAATTGTCTGCGTACATCTTGAAATGTCCGCCTAGCAAGTAATGTCTGAATTTCTGGAGTGTGTACACCATAGCCAACCCTTTGTGCTCTGTTGTTGAATAGTTATTTTTTGCCTTTGACAACTTCCTACTTGCAAACGCTATAGGATGATCGATCTCTCCTTCGCTAGCCTATGTCAGCACTTCTCCTAGCATAATACATGAAGCATCCACATACACATGAAACTCCTTATTCCAATCCAACAAGACTAGGATCAGTACAGTGACCATTTTCTCCTTCAATACATCTAGGTTGCACTGACATTATTCATCCCAAAAGAATGTAGTGTCCTTCTTCAGTATCTTTTCCATAGGCGCAGTAATTTGAGCATAACCTTTGATGAATTTCCGATAGTACCCAGTATGGTCGAGTGTTGCATGTAGTTGTTTAACACTTCTTGGTGCTTCCAAATTAATTATGATAGTGATCTTAGCAGGGTCCACCATTAATCCTTGTTTGCACACCACATGGCCCAGCAAGATTCCGAAAGGGATGTAGAACAAGAATTTCTTCAAGTTTAGCGCAATCTGAGACCTTCGGCATGTATCCAACATCAAGCGCAAATTGGCTACATGGTGCTTTACAAGCCCAAACACTTTCCAATAATCAAAATATAATTCCAAGAATTTGTGAATAAATTCCTTGAACGCTGCGATGACTATGCGCGAGAAGATTGTTGGCGCATTCTTAAGACCAAAAGGCATCACTGCGTACTGGAAACATCCCCATTCTATCATGAATAAAGTCTTACTTTTGTCTTCTTTCACGATCTTAATTTGATGGTACCCTGAGAAACCATCAGTGAAGGAATATGCTTCCTGTCCTCCCACATTTTCCAATACTTCATCAATAAACAATGTCGGGAAGGAATCATGGACACATGCATCATTTAGCTTTCTTATATCTACACAAATTCGTATCTCTCCTTTATGCTTCTTCTCCTATACTACCATTTGGCTCACCCCATTAGACTCCTCCACTGGTTCAATAATTCCTGCTTCGAGCATCTTATCTAGCTCTAAGCATACCTTTTCTTTATACTTGGGATTAAAGTGGTATGGCCTCTACATAATTGGCTTCATGTCTAGCTTCAATGTAATCTTCATTATGCCCAAGTCTCCTATGATACATTTCAGGTTTGAAAATTTCGTAGGGAATAAATCCTAATATTCGCAAAGCAACTCAGCGACCTTATCTACTATGGCATCGTCCCAATAATCTCCAATGTTTGCAAATTTTGGCTCTGTCTTTGTGCCAATGTTCACTTGTCTAGTCTTCAATGGTGCCGTGATGTCTGGATTCTCTCTCTGTGGTCCCTCAACTTCATGGTGGCCTTCTGCCTCTGGGATGTTAATATTCCTTGGATCCTCATCATCTTCTTTAGTGGTCATATTATATCACTCCAGTGCATGGTGCAATTGGGTGCTCCAATCTAGATGAATCAATTCTAAAGGATCCTATGGTATTCTAAAGATCATTTCCTTAACCTCCTACAGCGCTTTGTCGATACTTTCGAACCCATCCTCAAAGATAAAGGTCATCAAAACCCTTCTCTTAAGATGTCCCATTCTGTAGTACTGTGGCAAAGGGTTGTTTCCAAGTACCAATTCATAGGAATGATGTCCAAAGTGTGATAGAAAATATGCACCCACTCTGGCTATGGCTCCGTTCCATAAACCTTAGTCCATTTTTCTAAATGATCGCGCGAATCATTTCTTCCATCATATTTTTCAGTTAGCCAGAATTTTGGGCAGCCAAACCACAATCTCATCATTCTTCTATACTCGCACCATTCATCAAAATTGTCTTTATGTGTACCCCACCACCATGTAGATGTAGTGCGCAACACCAAATCCAATGTTTGGAAGCGATGCTTTTCAGGTACTTCTCTTTCAAATGCATCCAAAACTTTATCTACAATAGTCAAACCATCATAATAAGGTAAATTTCTTACCTCCGATGATGCATAGTGCAGCGATTTAGTCATCATATTACAACACAGGGTATATACTTCATGCAAGCTATTCTGCCAATGCTCTAACTCTTCATTTGAATATGATGTACAGGAACTTTCGCAGTCCCATGCAATTCTTCCATCAGCTATCAGATTGACCTAGTCTTCATCTCACATTGTTATCTTATAGATCTGATCCAAATCATCATCGCTTTCCTCATAGTAGTGAACCGGTACAGTATAGCACGGTCCTTCTATAGGGTCCAATGGAACTACAATGTAGAGTGATTTTCTTTCAAATGACAGAGTCCACTTCTTCAAATTGATAATCCCATTCATGTCAATAGCCCAATCAATTCCCAGGAGTGGGGGGTATGGATTGTTGTCATCAACAATATCTATCACTTCAAAATCGGCCAATACGCTTGGACCTTCTATATCTATGGCCACTCCATGCAATATCCTGTTGTGGCCAGCAACAACCCCCCACCCTTTTTCATTTAAGTGTTATCCAGAATACTAAATGAATGGGGACCCTTAGTTAAATTTTTTGAAAAGCAAGAGTTTCCTTTCTTCAAAATAAGGTTACCATCGTCAGCTTAGGAAGATCTTTTGAATACTTTAAAACCTAAGTTTATAAAAAGAAAAAGTCTTTAAAAAAAGGTCGCATCGTAAAATTATAGTAAAGTACCATCATTTGGCTATCACATCGCAATAGAAAAAACTAATAAGAAAAACTTCAAGATTTACCGATTTGTGATAACACCGATCGCGAGATCGCATATCGCAGGAAATGGGCTAACGAAATTTGGAAAACGTAAAACTTCTGCGATCTGCGACGATGCGATATCGCGATAAAATGATGGTTGCGATATTAAGCCAAAATAGCTCTGCGTCGTTATATTTGCAATAGTGCAATAATGCCATGTCGCGATCTGTGAAGTTGCGAAGCAAATCGCAAAATCACTCCATCGCGAATCTTTCGGGAACGCTATTCAAGAAAAGCCACTTACCATAATATAACTCAAGATCATGCACTTTAAATGTTAATAAAGGGATTAGTTGTCAGTTATTAACGAAATATGGACGCGTGCTTTTCAAATAATTACTTCACGTAAGGTGACATACTTGATGTATTTGCTGCATTTAAAACTCTCCCATCACCTTTCTTGATCAGTCATTTCCATTTCACTTGTGAGCCGCAGGAACAGAGAACGGAGGACTATACAAGGCAATATGCAGGAAGAAATGGGAAAGAAAAATAAAGCTCAGAGCTCCGAGGTGAAGGGAATGGCACCTTTATATACAAACACAGCTTGTAACAGAGACGCCGGGATATCAACATGGGAAGGCATGTACAGACTGCTTGAAGAAGAAAACCCCAGAATAATGAAGGTTACCGCTGGCTCAGACTCACAGGGTTCTTCTGAAGCATCCCTAGAAGAATTAGCATGCTCATTCCTACATAGGATAGCAACAAGGCCCAAAATTCTCCAATATACGGACATGATCAAGTGGATACTTGATAATGCGGAAATGAAAGACAGAAAGTTCAAGATTCAAGGACAAGGGCTCATCGGATCATTCGCTGCACAAGATTTAAAGCTCATGTATCATCTTCTTGAGCCGCAGGCAACTTACAATACGCAATTCATTGAAAAATTCGTGGCAGAGAACCCGAACCTATCAGAGACCACAAGGGATTGGTCCAAAAAAGATGAATCGCTCAAGAAAGACAAAAATGGTATGTACAGCACTGGTTCCCTCACCTCCCCATATTGTTTTACTGCGGCCATGCTCTGTAGATTATTTGGAAAGCCAGA
>APFE030451678.1:22676-42512 GCA_000404065.3 Pinus taeda | reverse complement strand
ATATGTTGTTCACAACTGTTTTGCCTAACTTTTTATGCAAAGTGGTTCATCTTAATTGATTTCCATTCTTATAATCGTTGAATGATCTTTATTACCAGTTATTATTTGAAATCTCTTTAGATTGCATAACAGAAGAATTACATCCCGGGTTAGCATAGATTAGATGTGTTGTTTTCATTAGATTACAATAGCATAGAGTTAGATTAAAGTAGTTTAGATAGGAAATTTTAGATCAGCAACATCCAATTCTGCACACACACACACCCTTAGATTGGGAAACTGGTCCCGTTATCCCCAGTTGGACCTGCTATACCAAACAGATAAGGAGCTGCCAACCAACGTCCGGACCGGGCGGTTATCCCCCTTGTTGTCAACCTGATTTTCGGGGCTTCAACATATCCCCATAGGGATAATCTTCCATTGATTTTCCATCCTTAATTGAATCAGAGACCACTAGAGCGCAAGTCTCCCCATTCTTTCCCACGTATATTTAGGCAGAATGTTCACATCCGACCCCAGATCCAAAATAACTTGGTCCATCTCATACTCTCCTATTTGCGTGATAAGCCTCATCTCACACATTATTCTTGTCTTGTCTTTGCCTATCTTTCTGACTATACAGTGTCCTTTAGGAGCACCTTCCTTACTAGCACACTTGTTTATTACTTCTTTTAGCCCTTTCACAACCTTTCTATCGTGAAGTTGCTTCATACAAGTCTCTAAGAAGGTAGTAAGGATGGAGGGATCAACCTCTTCAGATAGCTTGTCTTGACTTCCTGAGGTAGAAACCTTAGCGAAGCTTTTCTTTGCTTCCATGAATGTTTCCTTTACACGCTCCTAATCAAACCCAACCTCCCTTTTTGGAGCCTGGCAAACCCACTCACTTTATTCAAGTTACTTTCCCTTATCATCACTAGTCATCATTCCACTTCGCAGCACAATGTTCACATTGGGATCCTCTTTTCGGGGCTTAGCCCTCATCAACTGTAAATTCTAGGTAGGTTGCTAACGCTGCACCTTCTTCTCCTACATATTATCTATTAGTATAGAGCATTATTTTATCACGTGGTCAAACTAAGTATAGTATCAGCATGATGTGTGTGTCTGGCTCGTACACTCCCGTGCGTAGTGTCCTGGAACTCTGCAATTATAGAAAATAACTTACCCCTCTACTAGGTCCTCCTCCTCCTTAGCCTCATCCGCACCCCTTATATATTTTGCATGCTCCCCCAGTGCCTTGATATGGAGGCTAAGTTTCTGTTTGCATTCGATATGCAGGAGTTCCTTCCATCATCAATTCATAGCTACGATAGTTACACTCGTCATGGCCCATGGAATTACAAAAATTGTAGAATAAATGTTGCAGCGTCTGTACAATTTTTTGTAGAAAGTGAAAATTGTTTGTTACATGCTTTCCATCTATCTAGCAGATAGTGCAACACAACGCGGGCCATGTACTTGATCCTGTGGAAGCCTCCTTCCTCAAGGGCATTGGCCCTCCCCCTGTAATATAATTCGTGAAAACAGGGTAGTGATATTTATCATGCCCCTAGATTTTCCATTTTAGGAACCAAAATTCTTTGCACACCTTCGGCCGAGCAGCTTTATCTTTCTTTAAGGTCTGCAGCTCCAAGCAGAGGTTCTGCAACTTCACATGAATCTACTGAACTCCCAAAGTAGCATCTTGAATAGGCGTTTCATGCAATATCATCGCAATTTCCAAGGCTTCCACCTATGTCCCCATCTTTTGCTGCGATAAGGCAAACCTTAGGTGGGGCAAGAGTGAGGCCACAAACCATTCACGATGTTGACTATCCGTGAGATTCATGTTAGCTTTGCGAATTTGGCACTTCAATCTCTAATTCAGCTCCCAGGGTGTTTTGCGGGGCCTCATCATGATTTCCTTTAATCCAATGACTGATTGTGATTCAGACTTAGGCCTACCGAATTCCTTATTTAGAGCAGTCTAAGTGTCCGCTAACGATGTCAATGGGTTATCGGTGCAGTACTTAATGTATCGTGTCAACGCACGATCTTGTACAGCAGTAACCAATTGCACCTTCTTTATATGATTATTTGTAATATTTTCTGTCGTCCATGTTAGCACCTAGATTGAACCTTAGGCTGAAGGAAGGCAATGCCAGGGTAACCACAAACCACGCTTAGCCAAGTAGCTAGCCCTACTAAGCTAGGAGAGGTCTCTCTCCGTAAGGATATCAGCCAAGATGACTGGATCAAGAAAATGATATTAGGCTAGGTATAGTAACATAAGGTTTGATTTGATTTTGAAGGGTTTTGCTGGACCAGGAGGAGCTAAACAGTTAGGGCAAGGAAATTAGGTCAAATTGCAGGGTGTTCGACGAGGCAAGGTAGGCACAAGGCGTAGCATTCTAGGATTTGATGGGTGAGGTGATTCAAGACAAGTGAGGAGCTAGAAAGAGCATGTAAGCAACATGTGTTCTTCCTAAACTAAAGAAAACATAGACTATGAATATTTTCCCAAAACATAGCATAAATATTATGGATTTTGCCTATCAACTTGAAAACATCCACTTAAAAGCAATGAAATAATTTATGAAGTACAAAAAACATTTTAACCTATGATCGCAATAGATAAAACTGAACTAAACATCATACCACATGGATCCCAAAGAAACAACTACAACTTTTCGTTAATCTCCTGCTGAAATTGATACAAAATGATGTCTACTCAAATCATGAGCATCCCACTAAGTCCAACCCACACAATGACTGAGGAAAAGCACCATATAAACCCCAAACAACTCATCCTAAGCTTAGGGGGTCGAATCCATGAGAGGAGGACATATTTCTAACAAAATATGAACTGCTAACAAGAAAATAGGGTGGTCAAAGTGACTCATCCCTAACCCAAACAAACTGATACATTACACCTCATGAACTTGTTTTGTCTTATGAATATACCCTAGTAAGCTCTACAAGCATCATAATTACAATCAACTGATCAATTACAAGGATAAAATCATGATTTGCCAAGGTGAAAGTGAAATTGGGACAAAACAGTGAAAATCTGGACAAACTGCCAAACACGCAACACCAGCATTAGGCGCACAGCGCCAATGCTAGGCGCACCCTTCAACTTTAGCTACACCTTTGTAGGCCTTCCCGATGTCCAAATTGGGCCCACAATAGCTTTTTTGGAAGCTCTACCTGTATAGTTTCCAGAAAATCTTGAATTTTTTCATTTAGAGTTCATTTTCCTTGTCAAAAATCATTGCTCCCAACACTGTTCAGCACGCAACACCCAGGCCAAAAAGAGGGCAGAAAGGTAATTTTTTGAGGGTTTTTGGCCCTTTTGGTCAACCGGTTTTGCTCCAAAACCTTAGAAAATGCACAAAGTGCATGTGCTCATCACTTTGAATCCAAAAATGCTGAACATTTCCTCATTGGATGCCCTAAAAAAGAGCGCAGCGCCATGGATTTTTGGCCCTTTTAGTCAACCTTTTATGCTCCAAAACCTTAGAAAATGTACAAGGTACTTGTACTCATCACTTTGAATCCAAAAATGTTGACCATTTCCTCATTGGATGCCCCAAAAAAGAGTGCAGCGCCCATGGCGTTGCGTGTTTGCCTATCATGACTGTGTAAAAAATGGACTGAAAAACACAACAACTTCCTTCAAACTCAAAAATGTCCCATCATGCCTAAAAATGTGTTTTTATGACTGATCAAAGATTAGAGACATGTAAGAATGCCTCAGCAAGCATCTCAAGTCTCCTCCTCTCCTCTTGCTTGGTCAATTTGTCAATTTTCTCATGAGCTCTTTTGAGCTTGCTCCTTGCCACTTGGTTTCTCCTTGCATAATACTTGCCCATCTTCCTTTGCAACTCAACATCTATGTTTTCTTTTTCCAAGAGGGTCTCTAAGTGTGTGTTCACTTTCTCAAGCCAAGACTCTCTGTTTTCAGCTATGTCCTTAACCAATTACTCATTTAGAGTGAGCTACTCCGCCAATTCTACCTCTTTTTGTCTTTCAAGCTCTAAGGCCTTTTTCAATTCTCTTGTTCTTGGCCTTTTTCTTTGTCCCTATCATCATCCGGCTCTCCATAATCTCCATAATCCTCATCAAGCTGAAATTAGGCTTTCCCAGCTTCCCTCTTTGCCTTGATGTACTTGATTTGCATCAACTCCAGCTTAACTTCTAGCTACCTGTTCTCTTGTTCATAAAAGGAGATAACGTATTGGGCTCTTTGTAAATTGACCTCAAGCTCCCTAATTTTGGCATCCTTTTCTCTCAAGGTAGCTTCAGAAGATTTGTTTCCCTCCTCGTCACTAGTGTCCATAAGGAGAAACTCATTTTCAATGTCATGTTCTTCATGTTGTTGTTTGACCTTTGTTTTCTCTACCATTTTCTCCTTTCCTTTAACCTGTAATGTTGATAACGAAGGCAAGGACCCTCCCACTTTCCGTGGGGTAAACACCTACCTCTTTCCCCTCTGATAGGTGAAATAAAATCACTACAAACTGTTCCTCTGTGGTATACTACTATGACCATGCTTAGTGTGTACATCATGTCCCTCACTGTCATCATGCTCATCATGTCCCTCATTGTCATCATGTTCATCATGTCCCTCATCACTGCAATCATCTCTATTGGGTGAATGAATGGCTATATGAAATTGTGATGTGAATGGTGTGGAGGTGTCTGGTGAAGAATGACCTATTGAGGATGAGTGATAAGTAGGTTGTGGTGGATGAGAAGAAGTACATGGATGAGTGGAGGATGTTGAAGGAATGTGGGGAGCTGGCTAAGTAGCTAGTTCATGGAATATTTCATTAGCTATTAAGGCCTCCCAAGTAATGCCTAGTTTATCTAAGTGATGGAGGACTATCATTTTGATGAGAGAATGATGAAAAATACTATGCATTTGATGAGTTGGATCCCTTTTCTGAGCAATGTATGTCATCTTGTCAGTACTCTTGAAAGGTAATATGGAAAATTGAGCATTCTTACCCTGGTAAAGTGCATGAGAAGCCTGATATGGTATGAGTATAGTCTAGAAACCTACCCTCACATGTGAAATACCTCATGATTATCTTCATCAATGGTACATACTTGACCAAAATATAAGAGAAATGGAAAATTCCTTTCTTATCATTTTTGAACCTTGTTTTAAGATATGGCTCATAAAAACTGTGATGCAAATTTTTCTGCTTGAACCATTTATCTCCTGCATTAGGAATTCTACTAGCCTGTGACATCATGGTAGAAGATATAGTGAATCTGACCCTACCTAAAGTGACCTGGTTATTTTGCAAATTGAGAATGAACTTCTTCGTTAACTACTGATGAAAATTCACTGTCTCAACCCTTTGGCAAAACTCTAAACAACCCATGTGCCTGAAACATGATACTGCAAGTGGTGATTCCATAAGCTCTATCATATCAGTGGGTTCAAATCTAATAATTCTGCCTCCTTTCTTGGTTGGCCTCCTAGGCTGTCTTTCCCCTTCTTTTGAACTATTGTATTCTACCATGCTTTATAGGTGAAAATTTGAGGAACTAATATATATGCCAATATGAGTGAAATAGTGAGGAGGTGGAGTGAAATACAGTCAGGATGATTGGAAGGTGACAAAATATAATAAGTACTCCAACTCTGATCAAAGAGGTGATTTTGGAAGCATGCAAGGGAGCTTTGCTAGGTTTTCAAAATTTAGGGTGCCAATTGTCTTAATTGATGAAGAAAAAGAGATACTGGGCCACTTACTTGTTGTATGCATGTAGTTGAAGCTTTTGTGGCTTTGAGAAAATGAAGGAAGTGGTGTTTTGGCACTCCTAAGGTTTTCCAGGTTCTTCTAGCCAAATGCGCGGCAGCAAGTGCCAGTGCGTAGCGTCCTCAGCGAGTGCACCCTTCACCTCACAAGCACGCAGCACCATTGAATTTTAGTCTGGCTCGAATGGGAAAATGTACCCTTCACATCACAAGCATGCAATGACTCCTCCCAGTGCACAGTGCCCTCAGCAAACGCGGCTTTCTAGTTTTTTCAACCTTCACTCAATCTCCTCTTTGCCAATGAGAGATTAGGGTGAAAAATAACTAATGAATTTTGAAAAATGTCTTTGAAATTTTATATAGAGGATGATTTTGAATTTTCTTTAGAAAAAACCTACTTTGTAATGTTTGTTTGGAACTTTTATTTTGTTTTCAAATCTCTGTCTAATGCTTCTCTTTCTTTGTCTCTTTTTCGGCAAATGATGCTTTGATTGAGCTGATTTCATCAATGTCTCATTTCTTGCAACAAGGAGAAATGCTTGGGCAGCTTATGGAAACAATTATTACATACAATGACTTGAATTACATCAAGGAAAATATGAATCAACTAAAATACTCTTTTTCATCTCAAAAACATGTTTTTTGAGATGGAAATTACATCAATGAAATAATATTTTTGTAAAATAACCATGAGTTACTACCAATCACTCTTTGTTTATTGGTCTTCCTCATACCTTTGCTACCCTTTATTTACACTTGAAACTATGCTTTTGACCTTGGGAATGGACCCTAAGACCTAATGGAAAGACCTTGGAAATGAACTCTCAGACCTAATGGAAACATAACTATCTTGACTCTAAAAATAACATAACTGAAACCATAAATAAATGCAACACAGAGATGGGTCAGCAAATGTACCTCATGAGGGAAAAATGATTCTCTGAGAAGAAGACAACCATCAGTGGACCATTCTGGCATGACCTAGTGGAATGATCAGAAATTCAGTATGAGACACCTAAAATGAAAATATAAAGGGCAAGATACCTGATGGAAGTATGCATATATTGACTCTAACATTGGCCTTATTGGGGATGGAAGCTCCTTGGAGGTGTCAAGAACACCGTAGATCAAGTGCTTACCTGATTGGGCCAATACGGTCAAACAAATGAAAGACTGAAAACTTTTTGAAATTTTTGAAAAATGACTCGATACAAACTGAAAACTAACTCATAATCGACTCTAAGCTGACTCAAAATCCAACTAAACACAGCGCAAAGCATTTAATATTTATAGCCTTCACTTTGGGCCCCAAGCTCGGATGACATTGTACTTCAAAACTTGCAAGGAAAGCAAACTGGTATATACAATGACAATGAAACAACTTCAACAAGCTGCATCAGAAATAATAGTGTTTCAGGAGCCTATGATTCACTGGTCCTCCTAAACATTCTTGACCATCCATTTCCTTTAATAAAAATTCATTCTGTCCTCGATATACTGAGGTTTTTTAAGTTCCTTTCCACAGATTGTCAAACTTACCATGTTTTCCTTTTTCTTCATTTCATGCATCCCATCGCAGCACTACATCTTCCAGCTAAAACTTTTCTACCTTGGTTTTGCAGTCATAAATTTTCTTTATTTTCTCTCAAAGTCAGAAAGTGTTTTGAGATACCTCTTCCCTTGTTTATTGAAGGTGAATCATTTGATTGATCCAACGTTGAATATCATCTTCTTCACTATCAGCTTCTTGCAATAATTTCATGACCAGGACTGTAATGGATGTGGGAAACACTGTATCAATACCATAAACCAATTCAAAAGGCGACATACCTATTGATTTCTTACTTCTCACTCTGTCGGCCCATAAAGCATTGACAAGCTTTCGATGCAAATTCTTTTTGTTTGCCTCCAACATCTTCTTGATAATGTTTACCAATGATTTATTTGAAGACTCAGCTAGTCCATTGCCCTACAGATAGTATGTCATGGAATGGCCCAATGTGATGTTGTATTTGTTGCAAAACTCAACCATTTTCTTTGACTTAAATGTTGTTGCATTATCTATAATAATCTTGTGTGAGCAACCAAAACGAGACAAGATATTGGACTCTAAAAACTAAATGATTACTGTGTTCGTAGCTTGCCTTGCTGGAATGGCTTCGATCCATTTGGTGAAGTAATCGGTAGCAATCCATCTGTGTTGTGCTGATGATGTAGGATGAATTTCTCCTATGAAATCAATCCCCCACTGTTGGAAAGGCGCATTGACTACAATTGGCTTCAAAGGAAGCGGAAGTGGCTTTATTTCTCCCTGAAAAACTCGACATTCATGGCAGCTCATGACTGTTTATATAAATCTGAAAACAAAGATGGCCAATAATACCCTGCTCTCAACATTTTATTAGCTGTTGTTTTTCAAAACAAGTGACCCCCACAAACTCCTTTGTGAAAATCATTCATTACCTACTGAGCTTCATTTTCAACCAAACAATTAAGAAGAACCCCTCCCGAATCTTTCCAATAAAGAGCACTATCTAAAATGTAGAACTTTGCAAACTTCAGTTTTAGCGATCTACCTTTACTTCTCGACATTCCAGGGGGAGGAGAAAGATGATAAAGAACATATACTATATCAAAATACCAAGGTGAGTTTTGAAAAATCTCTGATACCTGAATGTGTGTGCCTTTATGTGATAATATTTATGTCTAGAGCATGAAGATTTGACTCATCCATGAGTTTTTCCAAGCCTTGACCTTTGATTAGTTTCATGGGCTTAATCTCGAGATCATACTCTAACATCGTTTTTATCCACTTACCTCTTCTTCCTTCCAGATTAGTTTGCATGAGGACATCTTTGACAGCCACGTTAGGAACATATGCTATGGTATGCGAATGCATAATGTAGACTCGAAAATCCTCCAATGCCTTTATAAGAGCCAAAGCTTGTTTCTCAATGATGTTATAGCGCAGAGCAGCACCTCTGATAGTCCAACTGAAAAATGCAATGGGCTGCTCCACCTGATCCTTCTTTGCATCAACATCGCAGCCAAAGTGTGCTTAGATGCAAATGAAAATATAATAAAATCATGAGTATAACCGGGATTGATCAAAACAGGGGCTGTTGTCAAAGCAATCTTTACTAAGTTGAAGGATTTCATGGCATCTTCTGTCCATTTCATAGTGTTTTCCTCCTTCAACATATTAGTTAACTCACGCAAATGCTTAGATAAATTTGGTATAAATCTACATAAGAAGTTCATCTTACCATTGAAGGCTTGGATGTCCTTTTTGTTGCGCAGAAAGTCTATTTGCTGAATTTCCTCCACCCTAGAAGGATCAATGCAAATACCATCTTTGGAAATTATATGACCGAGGAGCTTACTTTCCTCCGTGGCAAAAAGACTCTTCTTTAGATTTAAATAAATCTTGAACTCCCTGCATTTCTGAAAAACAATCCACAGGTGGTGTAAATGCTCATCATCAGAACCAGAAAATATTGTCAAGTCATCTAAGTAAATCAATAAGAAAACATCCTTCTCATTAGCCAAAGCTATATCCATGGCCCACTGAAAAGTGGCCCCGACATTCTTCAGCCCAAATGGCATCTTGGCATACTGAAAAGTCCCCGATGGTGGTGTGAAGGCAGTTTTGTCTTGGTCTTTTTCGTGCACCAAGATTTGATTGTAACCTAAGTAGCCATCTAGTAGTGACATCCGTGATGCTCCAACTACTCTTTGTAGAATATGGTCCATCTTAGGAAGAGGATAATTGTCTTTCACGGATACTTTATTTAGGCTCCAGAAATCAATGCACAACCTTATCTCTCTAGTCTTTTTTTGTACTGGGACCAAATTTGAAACCCAATCAGAGAATCTAATTGGAACAATGATACCAGCTTTAAACAATCTATTTACCTCTTTCTTGATGGATAGAAGTAGCTTTGGGTTGATCCTCCTCAACTTTTGTCTAAAGGGTTTTTGATCTGACTTGATAGGTATGGTATGCTAAATGATGTTCTTGCCATACACTTTCAAATTTGAGTAATCCCATGCAAAAACATCAGAAAATTCAGAAAGAAACTTAACATACTTAGCCTTTGATTCAAGAGACAATGTTTTTGATAACTTAACAAGCTTGGGCTGGTCTACTATCCCAATGTTTACATCTTCAACTCCTTTGTCAATAGGAACCAAGGTTGGTTTTCTCGCCACATAATCTTAATCAAACAACTCCTCTAAAGGTATAAGACCTCTAGGAATAACATTATCCTTTAGCTGTAAAACATCCATCTGATTTACCTCAATGTCTTATTCATCAAAATCACAAACATCATTAATGAAAGCATGCTTAAGCTTCCCTTCATTCTCCAAAAAGGAATTAATTTCATTATCATCCTAGAAAACCTGCCAATATCTCAAATTATCAGGAATAGTAGGCCTATTTTTTACATGACTTTCAAATTTATTGCTAGAATTCATTGGAATTTTTAGATTGCTCGTTGTTGTAGTAAGTGAATCAGCAATGATGTTTTGCCTTCTCGGCACCACTGTCAATGTGTATTCTTGAAACATTTTCAAGATATCCAGGATTGCGTCCCTATAACTCATTCGTAGATGCTTCACTTGATATTCTCCTTTGACTTGTTTAATCACTTGCTCTGAATCACCATAAAAAGAAATCCTTTTCGCACCCAACTTCTTCAAAATCTTTAGACCTGTAATCAATGCCTCATACTCCGCTTCATTGTTAGAGAAATTGAAAGCTAATTTATAAGAACACACTCTAACATTACTTGGAACTTTTTCTGGCTAAAAATAGGACTTCGAATCAAAATTCCAATACCTGCGCCGTCTTTACCCAAAGCACCATCGAATCCCATGCTCCAAAGGCCATCTTCGTCTTCTAGATGCTGGAATTCTGATTTTGTTTCAATCTTACCTTCGCTGGTTGCTTCATTTTTCTGTTCTTCACTGACTTTCTACTCCTGTGGAGGTTGCTCAGAAGGAATTGCCACTTTTTTCTTTTCGTGGTTAAGAACTGCTCTAAAACCCTCAAAAATTTCTGGTACATCATCTACTTCTACAAGCTAAATATCTATATCATTCAATCCACTATCAGTGTACAAACAAAAGACTCTAAATCTATATGTACAGGATTTATCGGATGATTTATGGGCTTCTCCTTACTACTGATCATATGCTTCATCTTCTTTTCCCAGTACAACTTCCTCAATTGATCGAAAATAGGGATTATATCATAAGAGAAGTCAAATTGTAAAGTGCCTTTGAGTTTGGCTCCCCACGATCTAGACAACAACATACCAAATCGAGGTGGTATATCAGCTACTACCACGTCCATCAAAACATTCTTGGCTGGGATTTGATCTAAGGAAACAACCAAATCTTTGATGAGACCAATGCAGTGAACTCTAACAGAATCAAATGAATACAAATCATGATATTTTCGAGTGATATCTAGGCCCAGCTTTTCCATGATAGCCTTGGGAATCAAGTTGTGGGAAGCTCTGGAATCAAGCATAGCATTATGAAGAATATACTCATGCAATCTAAGACTCAAATAAAAGGGAGGGACCTCACTATCTTCTAGCTGACCTTCTATAGTTGGACCAAAAATAAGTTTAGGCTGATCATCCTCAAGATTCACAATGTGGGACAAAGGATCAATTTGTAGTATTCTAGACACATGGTGTTTGTAATGGCTATTCTTAACAAGCTCAGTCAAACGAATAGACACTTTCAATTTAGCAATTTCACTTTCTAAATTAAAATATGTGACTTTTTCTACCTCTTTGACACCGATGTCCCTCTTATTTGTTTGATCCTTCATTGCACTATCCTTTTTCTGATTGTCTTTCTCTATTGCAGCTGTACTTGTTGATGGTTGATTTACCTTGCTAGGATTTTGATTGGCATGCTCCTTCCCTTTTTCTGATTATTTGAGAGATCATTTTTTGACTGAACATCCTTCCTCTTCTAAATAGGACTGACCAGTACATCTCTTCTCCTCAAAGGATGTTGTCTCTGTTGTGCACTCAAAGCAATCATGTAACCACGCTGATAATCATCAGATTCAGCCTCCAAAACAACATCATTTGCTAAGTTGTAGTCCTCATCCTTTAGAATGTCAGAACTTTTTGCATACTCCTCATCTTCAGTCAAAAATATAGGCATACCATCTGTAGTGAAGAAGTGATTTGTTTCAATTACCGGATCTTCCTCCTCTTCCAGTGCTGTTTGCTCTCTTTGCTTGATTCAGAATTGGGGTTGTTGTTGCCCACTAAAGTTTGGGTTCCGGATCTGTGTTTCAGGTCTGTTTGTGATGGAAAACTGGTCAACTATCCTTTCCATTGTTCAAATCAATGTATCCATTTTTACATCTGAAGTAGATGTTTCTTCTTTCATGGTCACTCTTTCCTCTGATCTCATTCTTTCTCTTTTGGCCAGCAAGTTCGCTTCTACGCTCACAGAATTCTTTTGCATGTGTTCTAGAGTTGTAGGATCATGTTCACACAACTGATATTCCATATTGGCATCAAATCCATCTCGAAACCTAAGCAAATCCAATCCCTCTAGTGGTTTGATATTTGCAGGGATAGCATTGTACACTGCATTAAATCTCACACAATAGTCTTGCACACTCTCGCCAACATTTCTTTTGATGTCCTCATATTCGGAGAAAATCTGAAGGGGATTCTTCTTCACCTCCCACTGATCTAGAAAATGCCTCTAAAGGGCAGGAAGATTAGTGATAGAGGCTGCTGGTAGGGCTCTGAACCATTTCCAAACTTCTCCTCCAAAACTTTGTACAAACAGCCTCATCATCACATCTTCAATTTCAACTTCATGGAGGTCAAAGAAATCATTCATCTTGTCTATGTGTTGTTGAGTTGTAATAGTTTGGGTGCCATCGAAGAAAGGTATTTTGGTTTGGTAATCAGGGAGCATGGCACCAGGATTTTGAGGAAAAACAAGGGGTGCATATCAGGCAACCATAATTGGAGTTGGGGGAAGTTATGGATTTAAGACAAGGATTGGGATATTTGGTATACTCAAGGGGGGATTAACGATAGCTTGAGTGGTGTGAACAATTTGTGAAGAAGAAGGCAAGGGTGAGAAATAGTTTGAGTGGCAGTAGATGCAAAGGAAGTATTTCGAAAATCAAAAGATGGCCTGTGAGTCTTATTTTGTACCCAAGTGTTTAAGTTTGAAGAGAGGTTCTACAAATGATCAAGGGTGTGAATAAGTTGTGACCCTAATTTATTGTGTGAAAACAAGTCTTCAACGGGGTTATAAAGAGATATAGAGGAATCAACAATTGTCTTATCAATCCAACTTAAAGATTTACTCCAAAATAAACTCTTCTCAAAATTAATATCAAACTCAATGTCTTACAAAGTGTCTAACCTTCCCCTGAGTGAATTAACTCGAGGAATGAAATCCTCACTTGACTGTTCTCCAACTAAACTATATTTCTCTGTAGATTTCTTAAATTTATGGTCAATTTTATGAGGATCACTGACAATGGTTGGAGGATTCAGATCTGGATTGGATCTGGTGTACTTTCGGAAGCCAGTATGTCTAATTTAGAAATTTAAGATATTGCTTTACAACTTTCCAATTCAGCCTATTAAATTCTAAAACTCATTGTCCACAAGCTTAAGAATTCAAATAAACATTTTACTGGGGTGATTAACTTCATATATTTCGTTTCCCCAGTATGGTCGCCACTATGTTAGCACCTGGATTGAACCTCAGGTTGAAGGAAGGCAATGTTAGGGTAACCACAAACCATGCTTAGCCAAATAGCTAGCCCAACTAGGTCGGGAGAGGGTTCTCTACATAAGGATCTCAGCCAAGATGACTGGATCAAGAAAATGATATTAGGCTAGGTATAGTAGCACAAGGTTTGATTTGATTTTGAAGGGTTTTCTTGTATCAGGAGGAGCCAAATAGTTAGGGCAAGGAAATTAGGTCAAATTACAGGGTGTTCGATAGGGCAAGGTAGGCATAAGGCTCAGCACTCTAGGATTTGATGGGTGAGGTGATTCAAGGCAGGTGAGGAGCTAGAAAGAGCATGTAAGCAACATGGGTTCTTCCTAAATTGAAGAAAACATACATTGTGCATATTTTCCCAAAACAGAGCATAGATATTATGGATTCTGCTTATCAACTTGAAAACATCAACTTAAAAGCAATGAAATGATTAATGAAGTACAAAAAACATTTCAACATATGATCACAATAGAGAAAACTGAACTGAACATCATACCACATGGATCCCAAATAAATAGCTTCAATTTTTCATTAATCTCCTGCTAAAACTGATACAAAATGATGTCTACTCAAAGCATAAGCATCCCACTGAGTCCAACCCACACAATGACTTAGGAAAAGCATCATATAGACCCCAAACAACTCATCCTAAGCTCAGGGGATTGAATCCATGAGAGGAGGAGTTTTTCTAACAAAATATGAACTGCTAACAAGAAAATCGGGTGGTCAAAGTGACTCATCCCTAACCCAAACAAACTGATACATTACACCTCATGAACTTGTTTTACTTGATGTATCTACCCTAGTAAGCTCTAGAAGCATCATAATTACATTAAACTGATTAATTACAAGGATAAAATCATGATTTTCCAAGGTGAAAGTAAAAACTGAGACAAAACAGTGAAAATCTGGACAAACTGTCAAACACGTAGCACCAGTGCTAGGCGCACAGCGCTAATGGCAGGTGCGCCCTTTAACTTCAGCTCCACTTTTGGAGGCCTTTCCGATGTCAAAATTGGACCCACAATAGCTTGTTGGAAATATATGCTTATCTACTTTCCATAACATCTTGAATTTTTGCATTTGGAGTTCATTTACCCTATCAAATATCAATTCACCCAACACTGCTCAGGGCGCAGCGCCCAAGCCAAAAAGAGGGCAGAAAGGTCATTTTTAAGGGGTTTTGGCCCTTTTGGTCAACCATTTCTACTCCAAAACCTTAGCAAATGCACAGGGTGCATATACTCATCACTTTGAATCCAAAAATGCTGACCGTTTCCTCATTAGATTCCCCAAAAAGGAGTGCAACGCCTATGGTGCTACACATTTGCCTATCATGGCTGTGTAAAAAATGGACTGAAAAACACAACAACTTCCTTCAAACTAAAAAATGGCCCATCATGCCCAAAAATGTGTTTTTATGACTTATCAAAGATTATAGGCATGTAGGGATGCCTCAGCAAGCATTTCAAGTCTCCTCCTCTCCTCTTGCTTGGTCAATTTGTCAATTTTCTCATGAGCTCTTTTGAGCTTGCTCCTTGCCACTTGGTTTCTCCTTTCATAATACTTGGCCATATTCCTTTGCAACTCAACATCTCTATTTTCTTTATCCAAGAGGGTCTCTAAGTGTGTTTTCACTTTCTCAAGCCAAGACTCTATGTTTTCAGCTATGTCCTTGACCAATTGCTCATTTAGAGTGAGCTACTCCTCCAATTCTGCCTCTTTTTGTCTTTCAAGCTCTAAGGTCATTTTCAATCCTCTTGTTCTTGGCCATTTTCTTTGTCCATGTTCATCATATGGCTCTCCATAATCTCCATAAGCCTCATCAAGCTGAAATTTGGCTTTCTCAACTTCCCTCTTTGCCTTGATGTACTTGATTTGCATCAACTCCTGCTTAACTTCTAGCTGCTTGTTCTCTTGTTCATAAAAGGAGATAACATATTGGGCTCTTTGTAAATTAAACTCAAGCTCCCTGATCTTGGCATCCTTTGCTCTCAAGGCAGCTTGAGAAGATTTGTTTTCCTCCTCATCACTAGTGTCCACAAGGAGAAACTCCTTTTCAATGTCATGTTCTTCATGTTGTTGTTTGACCTTTGTTTCCTCTACCATTTTCTCCTTTCCTTTAACCTGTAATGCTGATGACGAAGGCAAGGCCCCTCCCAATTTTTGTGGGGTAAGCACCCACCTCTTTCCCCTCTGATAGGTGAAAGAAAATGGCTACAAATTGTTCCTCTCTGGTATACTACTCTGACCATGCTCAGTGTGTACATCATGTCCCTTATTGTCATCATGCTCATCATGTCCCTCACTGTCATCATGCTCATCATGTCCCTCACTGTCATCATGCTCATCATGTCCCTCATCATTGTCATGATCTCTATTAGGTGAATGAATGGCTATATGAAATGGTGATGTAGATGGTGTGGAGGTGTTTGGTGAAGAATGACCTGTTGAGGATGAATGATAAGTAGGCTGTGGTGGTTGAGAAGAAGTAGATGGATGAGTGGAGGATGATGGAGGAATGCAGGGAGCTGGCTGAGTAGCTAGTTCATTGAATATTTAATTAGCTATGACGGCCTCCCAAGTAATGCCTAGTTTATCTAAGTGATCGAGGACTAGCATTTTGATAAGAGAATGATGAAAAATACTATGCATTTGATGAGCTGGATCCCTTTTTTGAGCAATGTATGTCATCTTGTCAATACTCCTAAAAAGGTAATATGGAAAATTGAGCATTCTTACCCTGGTAAAGTACATGAGAAGCCTGATATGGTATGATTATAGTCTACAAAACCTACCTTCACATGTGAAATACCTCATGATGATCTTCATCAATGGCGCATACTTGTCCAGAAGATAAGAGAAAGGGAAAATTCTTTTCTTATCATTTTTGAACCTTGTTTTAAGATATGGCTCATAAAAACTGTGATGCAAATTTTTCTGTTTGAACCATTTCTCTCCTGCATTTCGAATACCAGTGGCCTATGATATGATGGGAGGAGATATAGTGAATGTGACCCCAGCTAAAGTGACCTAGTTGTTTTGCAAATTAAGGATGAACTACTTGGTTAACTGCTAATGAAAATTCACTATCTCAACCCTTTGGCAAAACTATAAAAAAACCATGTGCCTAAAACATGATACTGCAAGTGGTGATGCCATAAGCTTTATTGTACCAGTGGGTTCAAATCTAATAATTCTTCCTCCTTTCTTGGTTGGCCTCTTGGGCTGTCTTTCCCCTTCTTCTAAACTGTTGTATTCTTCCATGCTTTGTAGGTGAAAACTTGAGGAACTAATATATATGCCAATATGAGTGAAACAGTGAGGAGGTGGAGTGAAATATAGTCAGGATGATTGGAAGGTGACAAAATATAAGAAGTACTGTAACTCTGATCAAAGAGGTGATTTTGGAAGCATGCAAGGGAGCTTTGCTAGGGTTTCAAAATTTAGGGTACCAATTTGCTTAATTGATGGAGAAAAAGAGATACCGGGCCACTTACTTGTTGTATGCAGGTAATTGAAGCTTTTGTGGCATTGAGAAAACAAAGGAAGTGGTGTTTTTGCACTCCTAAGGTTTGCTAGGCTCCTCTGGCCAAACGCGCAGTAGCAAGTGCCAGTGTGCAACGTCCTTAGCAAGCACGCCCTTCACCTCACATGCACACAACACCATTTAATTTTACTCTAGCTCTGATGGGAAAACGCGCCCTTCCCCTCACAGGTGCACAACGACTCCTCCTACCGTGTAGCGCCCTCACCAAACGCGCCTTTCTGGTTTTTTCCACCTTCACTCAATCTCCTCTTTGCTAAGGAGAGATTAGGGTGCAAAAGAACTGTTAAATTTAGGTATGTTCTATGTTGGAGCAATTTATTTAAATTTTCACAGTTAGCAATCACATCAGCATTAAGATAAACTGCAGATAGAACATAAATATAAATCGCAGAAGACAAGCCAAGACAAGAGGACACAAGATATGGCGCGAGCCAGGACAAACCCCACCATGTGTGGGGAAACCCTTTGATCAAATCTTCTTTTTATTTCAACGTTCAACAGAGAGAGAGAGAGAGGTACATTTTCCTACAGAAGTCAACACTTTGACTTATCTAGATCTAGCATAGATCATTTCGTATAACGATGAAATCAGTTGAAGACATTCTACTTCAACTGATTCTCCAAGGTGACTCCTTCACCTATCATCGTGCTGCATCTCGTCCATTTGCTGCACCTTACTGTGTAGCACCATAATGCTACCCATGATCAGCATGCTTCTCATGCTCTCATACATCACTGTGCTGCCCATGATCTTCATCATGTTGCCCATGATCTGACACTCTTCATCCTTATCATTCTCATTATGTAGAGACTGTAACCATCATAAACATTACTGCTTATGATCCTTCTCATTATGACCGCTTTATCATAATGACATTGATTAGTTTTATGTCATACATCAGTACAGGACTTAATACCCTTCAGCTCCATTTGATGAGAACACTTACAGGTATGATGAGATGCTCCTCATAGATATTCCGAGTTCTTCTTCTCTAATTTATTCATCAGAAGATATTTCCTTCAATCACAGGTATGCCGAGATATGTATTTATTATGCGTCCTCATCATCATAGGTATTCTGAGATATGTATTCATTCTGCGTCCTTATCACACCTCCCAGCACCTTGCTGCTCCATCAATCTGGGATACTGTAATTCAAAGCAGATCTATAAACCATGAATGCGGGTCCCTGTACCCGAGTTTAGTTGACTTCATACCTTACACTTAGACTGCGGCTACTATACCCGAAATTTCCTTCTGCGTTAACAGGTCTTCATTAACTGCGTTGATCAGCTCCCCATTACAGCGTATAGGGTTTTATGAACAGCGTATAGGGTTTCATGAGTAGCGTGACAGGTTTCCTTGAACAGCGTATAGGGTTTCCATACCTGAGCGTATGCTGTGCATGACAGTGTATATACATCGTATGAGTGTTTGTGCGTATATAGCTTTATGACTGCGGCTGCTCCAGACATTACGTTGACTGATCTGCGTGTTGACTGTGTTAACCTCTGAGAGCAGTGTATATCTTCTACGCTACCAGATCCGCATATATCACATGCCATGAATGCATTGTGTGTTGTTGCATGTTATCTACGCTGCCAGATCAAGTGTATGCTATGTGATGACCAGCGTATAGACACCGTATGAACTGCGTATTGTTCCATATGCTTTGACTGCGGTTCCCTTTTATTGACAGCGCATAATTGTATCTAGGGCATCACTTAACTGTGCATATAATCGCTAGATTAGGGCATCATACTTGTAGCTAGGGCATCATCAAACAAGGACAGCGTATTCTTTTTGTGATTCTCCTTCTCCAAAAACCCAAGACATGGAGAGGAGATCACATCAAGAATGTGTGATCAAATGACTTCAAATCCTCACCAATTTATACTAAAACATGGTTGATGAATAGACACGTCGGTTGGGCTTCTAGAGCCTACATAAGCGCTGGTCGGCTTGATAATAATTATATAAACAAAATAAATTCATATCTCCATAAATACTTATCGGAATCGGATGATCTTTAGATCAATCCTACACCTCTCGACGAGAGGGATCCAATAAAAATATCAGCTGCCATAAATAAGCCGACCCTACATGGATTTTGGCCCTAGTGCCATTTAACACTCCTCTCAACTAGGGAGAACTCCATTCGGTGATCCATAAGTTCGACTGTATATCTCGGCCATCAGTGCCCTGCACTGCTCTGCCCAACTCTGCTCAGCTCTGCTGGCTCTGCTAACTCTGCTTTTCTCAGCTCTGTTGGCTCTGCTAGCTCTGCTCTGCCCAGCTCTGCTGGCTCTGCTAGCTCTGCTCTGCTCAGTTCTGCTGGCTCTGCTAGCTCTGCTCTGCTCAGTTCTGCTGGCTCTGCTAGCTCTGCTCTGCTCAGTTCTGCTGGCTCTGCTAGCTCTGCTCTGCCCAGCTCTGCTCAACTATGAAGAAGAAGAATTGATCGAGAATGTCTCATACCATTCTCCACTGACCCGAAGTCAGTCTCAGAGTGCGTACCACTAGTCCCAGACTAGTCTCAACCAAACCGAAGTCGGCGTCATAGTATGTACGACTCTCACTGGTCCCAGACCAGTACCGCAGGCTCAGAGAGTGTACTACTAGTCCCAGACCAGTCTCAACCGACCCGAAATCAGCGTCATAGTATGTATGACTCTCACTGGTCCCAGACCAGTCCTGCACTGACACAAAGTCAGTCTCGGAGTATGTACCACTGGTCCCA